>CAUYQG010272093.1:0-29907 GCA_963574415.1 Tarsius wallacei | reverse complement strand
CATGCACAAAGGAAAAATATTTTAAAAATACATAAACAAGCAGGCCAAAATTTTTTTTTAATTAAAAAATAATTGAGAATAAAAAAAATCTGTCCTCTTGTGGAAGGCTCTGTAATTATTCCTCTAATCAGGTTTCTCCTGCAGAGTCAAATCTTTCCCTCCTCAGGTTCCAAAGCAGGGAAGGAGGAGGGGCAGTGGAGGTGGGTGGGGCTTCAGTCCTCCCCTCCCACTCTCATATTGTCAGGGAGATCTCCTCCCATGGGGAGGTATGGGGTTGTCTCTTCCCCGGGTACCGACTCACAGGGGGCCCCACCCAGGCCTATCTTGGAATGGAGTTCTGCCATTGCGACTGACATCCAGGCTCCACCTGGATTTGTCCCTCTCAGTTGTGGCCCAGCTGTGTGGGTCTGACTTTCAGAGGATTGCTGGGGAGGAGGGGTTTTGGGTCAGCCCCAGACTCACCACAGATTTCTTTGGAGTCCTTCCTCATCCTTTTCTGTCCATACCCTTTGTCCTGCACTGGATCAGGGTAGGGCACCTGGAATTTAGTACTTGTCAGGTCCCTCCGAAATTTGTGCTCTCAGGATATTCCCTCTGGGCCACAATCAATCCCTGAGTAGTTGACCCACCAGTCACAGAGATTGGGTCTGTTGCTCGATGATGAGCAAGTCCAAGCACTTTCCTGCCCTGCCTTCAAGATGGTGGTGGGGTGCCTCTCTTGTCCTCTTCTATGGGACCTTGCCTCTGGACTCCCCCTACAGCCCCTGCTGCCAGCACCCTGCCAGGCACTGAAGTGGTGAGGCAAGCCAGGAGCCAGCAATCTCTCTCCTGCTCCAATGGTGAGGGAAAGCCTGGGGCAATCATTTGTCCCCACTGCTTTTTCACAGGAAAAATTCTGTCCGTTTAAAAAAAAAACAATGGCGCTCTGCTTCTACAACCAGGGAAGAGCCAGGGATGAAGCTGAGAAAGTGTAGCACCAGTTGTTTTACCAGGGGCCTAGTCACCCAATCACAAGCCCCCACTTAGACAGTCTTTCCCAGCATTTTCCTCCCAGGGAGAGTTTGTTGATTTAAAAAAAAAGACAAGAAAACGAAAATGGCGCTCGGCTTCTGTGTCCCGGTAATTGCTAGGATCCAAGACCAATCACTGCGTACCAGATACTGCACTAGGAGAGCCCTGGCCACCAGCTCCCCAGCCCTCACTCAGTCAGTCACCCACACACCCATTCGCTCACCATCATGTACTCAAAATTTTCCATACACTCACTCAGTCACACAAGGACTCACATAGTCCTACTGGCTCAGCCGCCATCTTCACAACCTCTCCTGCCCAGGGATTGTTCTTCTTTTCCCTCCTATTGATTTGTTTAAGTTCCTTGCCGTTCTTGAATATTAGGCCTTTGTCAGAAACATGGCTTGCAAATATATATATATATATATATATATATGTATATATATATATACACACACATATATATGTAGATATTTCTTTCCCATTCCATAGATTGTCTTTTTAGTCTCTTGATTTTTTTGTGTGTGCAAAAATTTTTAGTTTGATAAAGTCACACCTGTCAGTTTTAGCTTTTGTTGTATTTGCTTTTGAGGCCTTGGCAGTGAATTAATTGCCTACTCTGATGTCTAGGAAAGTTTTCCCTAAGTTTTCTCCTAAGATTATCATAGTTTGATCTGTCTCATTTAAGTCAATAATCTATCTTGTATTAATTTTTGTATATTGTGATAAATAGGGGTCCAGTTTCATTTTTCTGCATGTGGTCAGCCAGTTTTCCCAGCTCCAGTTGCTAAATTGGGTATGGCTGCAGAGAAAAGGAAACAACTCTATACTGTTGGTGGAAGTATATGCTAGTTTGTGAAAAGCAATGTAGTATTTTCCCAAAGAACTAAAAATTGAACTACCATATGATCCAACAATCTCACTTCTGGGAATATACCCAGAGGAACATTAATTGCTCTAATAAATATACACCTGCACACATATGTTCATTGCAGCACTATTCACAATAGCAAAAAACATAGAACCAATCCAGAGGCCCATTAAAAGTGGCCTAAATAAAGAAAATGTGGCGCATATACATGGTGGACTATTACACAGCCACAAAGAAGAACACAATCATGTCCTTTGCAGCAATCATGGATGCAGATAAAAATCATCATACCTAGTGAACTATCACAGAAACCAAAAAACTGAATATTGCATGTTCTTACTCATAAGCTGATCCTACATTGGCACACATGCAGGAATAGCAGACACTGGATACGATTAAAGGAAGGAGGGAAGAGGGATGAGGGGCACACAACCACACACTGGGTACCAGGTCCACTCCACACACAGGAGAAAGGGCCTACTAGAAGCACAAACATCACCTGCATGTAATTTACTTAGGCAGTAAGTGCTCACACGTATCCCCCAATTTTAAAATAAAATACAATAAATTAATTAAATACCTCCAATTTCCTCATTACTCTATGTCATGGAACATTTAAACCACTGCTTTTTTTATCTCACAGGGGGCTGCTGATCTCCTCTCTGTGGGTCACATGTCTTTGTTTCTATCTTTTCAGTGCTTTTCAGAATGTTCCACAGTCACTTAAATGTTACTATACAGAGAAATAGGAATCTTCTCTCTCTCATTTTTTTCACTGACACATATAGAAGGTTTTATCCCTCAGCAAGCAATATAGACAGTAGGGATTTTTTTTTTCTCATAAGAAGAATTGTCCTTCTTTCACAGAGATATTTGATCAAACCTCAACCATCTTTTAAAACACATACATTTCTCACTTTGCTATCTAAAGATTTCCTCAAATATACAAGACTTATAATTGGAATAGTTTAGCCCTATTTCTCATAATCATTTTTGGTATCTCTGCAGTTATTTTTAAAATTATTTACAATAATTTTACTGACCACAATTATTGGTCTTTTTTTTTTTTGTCCTATGCTTTTCTTCTTCATTTTTTTCTTCTTTCTCCCTGTATTTCTCCACTTTGGTTACTCAAATTTATTGTTATTTTAAAAATACATACACACACATATATTTCCTAATTTTTGTCTGGGTCTGATGATCACTAAGGAGGTGTATAAATACGAATTTTAAGCAAATTGTCATGGTAGTAAAAATGTTCATAGATTTTTCTTGAAATAAAAATAAAAGCCTTTCCTACTGGGCATGCTTAAGTACACAAATACACACACAAGTCAGGGGGAGTCAACAGAAATTCACTGAAAGGCTGAATTTTCCATCAGCATACCTCTGTTTGTAAGAGTCACAGGAAACCGTCATTCTTAGTTTGTGAAGCAGTCATTTGAAGCAGGAGTAACTTATGTTTTAAGACATGAGGGCTTTCTTGTCCCAACTGTTTCTTATAGAGAAGTTACATCTGAAAACCTCAGAAAAATTTTTAAAAAGCTAACATAACACATAAATGACTTTTTGAGACACTGTGCATATGTGACGTGTATAAAAGTATATTAGGTAGAGAGAGAGAGAGAGAGAGAGAGAGAGAGAGAGAGACAGAGACAGAGACAGAAACAGAGACATGCACTAGATAATGATGTATTGGTCCATAATGGACTATATATACAATGATGTACCCATAAGATTATAACACTGTGTTTTTACAGTACCTTTTCTATGGTTACGTATATTTAGAAACACAAATACTTTCCCATTGTGTTACAACTGCCTATAGTATCCATCATCATAATCTGCTGTACAGGTTTGTAGCATATCCTCTATGCATATCATAGGCTCTATTATCTAGCTTTGTGTGGGTACACTCTATTATGTATATCTGTACTGTAATGCAGTTATGACCCACAATTGACATTCGCTTCACATTCTTGATGTACTTATTAATGCATTTATTCTCTGAATAAATGCTTATAATGCTTTCCTCTGGCATTTCCTCTGCCAGCTGAGCATTTATGGTGCTGTTTTACTGACACAGCCTCTACGTACTCAAAATGCTTAGTTTCCTCTAATATCATTGGTTGGAAACAAATAGAGCAATAGCATTATGTCTGTCGGATTGCTTCATTGCTGTTCACATCTCCTCCAGTTCTGCCAAATACTTGTGAGCTCTCTCCAGGTAAATGCTTGATTGGCCAGGGGAAGCAAACAAAAGGTATGGTCTTTTGCTTTAGGCACTTGATGGCTGGCTGTATGTAAATACAATCAATATTCTCAACTCTTTGGACTTGTCCAAGTTTACTTAGAGCCAATCAAGTGGAATTGCTAATGGATTCAGATTTGATTTTCAGAATTAATTGTCCTTTATTCAATATTCCTTTAGTATATAACATGTGTATGAAGCTGTAGTTCTCAATCTTTATGTTGCCTCAATATTTTTCATCATTCACCATTGCAACACATTCTATTCAGGAATATTGAAAGTAATGCTTCTCAATGGGCAAAAGAGAGAAAGTATTGGAGAAGGAGACAGTGAAATAAAATACTCTGAAATCATTTACTGAAATGTAGAGGCGAAAATTTGATTTTTTTCAATTTATTTTGTCATCCCTTTTCAATGAACTATTCTGATACATTATTTATGGACTACCTCAGTCAAACTATGGCTTACAGTCATACTATCTTTGTAAGAAAAAGAGCATGACTTAGTGGAAAGATTTAATGGTTGTACTTTCAGAAAAGTAATTTATTATTCTGTTTGCATCTCTATTCCATCATCTGTAAAATGGGGAAACCAATAAATCTATTGTATGCTTAGTGTGGTGATTAGAATCCATATAATCAATATGCCTAGATAACTCATGGCATTTGCTTGACAGTCATTTTATATATATATGTATATGTATATATACGCATATATACATATACATATATATACATGTATATTATATACAATGATATTCTCATTATGCCTATTTTGCTTTTGTTTATCTATACTTGCTAGCATACACTATTGCATTAAGAGAAATGACTGAAAAATGTCTGTAGCCATCTTATATTGTTTTCACCACAATAAACAATAAAAAGTCTGTTGCCTTAAAATTAAATTCTTTCATCTTTCTAAAACTTTTTTTTGCCTTTGATATGATTTTCCAGTTGTTTAGATAGGTACCATTGAACATATTGATGTTCTTTGCTCCATGCAAATATAAAATAGATATTCTTAGAAAGCCAGTAGAGTTTGGTTGAGTACTTTTGTTCTTGGGATATGTTATACAGAATGTATACACTCAGAAGCAAAATAATTTTATAGGACATAGGATGATGACTACACAAATTCTGTAATTGACTTGTACTCCTTCAAAAAGTAAAATAGGACAGATATTTATAAATAAAAGTAAGAATACATAAATATCTCAAATTAGTTTTTAAAAGGATTTTTCATACTGTCTTTTGTCAGTTTGGGCTGTTATTAAAAATTGTATAAACTGGGAGACTTAAACATTTATCAGCATGGTCTGCTTCTGGCAAGGTCTCGTCTGTGGTTTACAGATGTCACCTACTTGTCACATCCTCACATAGCGGGGGGGGTGGGAGATTGAGAGAGACTGGATTCTTTTTCTCATGTGTCATCTTATAGAGAACTCAGTGCATGTGAGGACTCTAACCTCATAACTAATTATCTCCCAGAGGGTTCAACTACAAATACTATCACATTGGAGATTATAATTCTTAACTTATGAGATTTAGGGGAATCACAAATATTTAATCCATAACAGGTATAAAAACATATTTTCAAAATATGGACTGTGAACTGTGCTATACAATAGAAAGAGCATTACGCTTGAACCTTCACATTATCTGAGTTCTGACTTAACTTAGTTTTTGAAGCATAGTTTGCAAATACTATTTAGATTTTGTTAAGTCCATTGCAAGTTACTTGGAAACATTGAATATGACAATATGAATAAGCATAAATAACTCAATGCAAAATATGAGTGTGACAAGAGACCAGTGATGTGCATATTATCAGTGACTATGCATGAGTTTATATGTGTATTGAATAAATACTAATTAACTTACTCCATAAAAACATGATTAGGTAAATATTTTGTATTTGAAAAAAACAAGGATCACGATGGACTATAACTTATATAATATTTCAAAACAGAAGAAATATGAATTAAATTTCAGTTGTCACTCTATGCTACCTTTATAAAGGAGGGTCTTCAGTTATCTTTGGGACCTTATCAAGAAGAGAAATAAACTCTCGAGATCATCCCAAACAATATTTATAAAAGAAATTACCATTATATCTTATGCTGAGAAAATATAATTGCTAGTTAAACTTGAAATCATATCTGAAATGTGATCATTCTTGATTTAAAGGGTGTGGTTGTCTATCCAGATTTCTTCAAGACACATAAATAATGAAATACAAACATTTAGAACTGACTCCATCTTTCTGTCACCACTTCTTCCTCTCATTCCAAAGGTGAAGTTTTTGTAGACATATTATTTTACTTTAACTATACACAGAGCTATCTAAACTATTTCATTTTTATGAGTGTAAATTATGTTTATTTTCTATTTTTATTTTATTAGTTCTTATTTTATAATAACATATGCACACATATCATAACTTCAAATTTATGGTAGTTTTAAATTTTTCTTTTATATATTAAACATGTAGCTATATTCAAGCTACATGATCATTTGATATTTAATGTTTGGAAATATCTTATTATTTTATTTATTGAGTAAAGTTAGCTTTTGGTATAGTCAATATTCATTTGCAATTTTGAAAACATTTACTTTTCTGACTCTTGGCTTCCAAAGGCTATTATCATAGATTTTATAATTCTATATGTTTATTAAATTTTAACACATGGGCCATAAACAAAACAATAACAAGCTTTTCATCTCAATGTGCAAGTTTATAAAGTGATAATAATGAAAATGAAATAATAGATTTAGTAAATCACTTATTTTCAAAAGACTTCCATATATTAAAATTATAAAATTACCTGAATTATTTCACCAAGATAGTCTCATTATCAATAATGTGTCCTCTTCTTATATATAGGCTCCATTTTCTGGTTCCTAATGATACAGCTTGTACAAAAATAATTAAATAGTCCCTGAGTTTGCTAAATCAGGTATATGTAAACAAGCACAGATAGGATTTATCTGAAGTTGTGAAGTTGCATCATGTATGGTATTTAATAATGTTCTTACTTGCAAGGGACAGAAAGATGATTCCATGTGAATTTCTATAAGGCATACCCAGCTAAAAGACCCAGAACAAGCAAGACTAGAAACTGCTTTTCTAACCAGGGCCCATGTTCATCTGAAAAGGATAAAGTTGGATCACTGAGCAGGCACCCTGAACACTTAGATGGATGGACTTACCTGCTCTCCCTAGGAATTCATGGGTCACATCAAAGGCTGTCCATATGACTTTAACTTTCTAATCTTGATAAAACCTCTTTATTAACATGCACCTTACAAGGGTTATTAGGGTGAAAGTCTTTCAATTTTCTTTCTTGTGACCTTTAAAAAAATTGTTCTAGAGATATTGAACTTTCCTCCTTATAGTTTCTTTTTCTATTCAAGATATGAAGACTTCTGTCAGGAGCACTCGATAATGATGCTACTTTCTAAAATTGTCTTCTGAAGATTTTCAATATTATGCTGAGAAGATAGATTCAACTTTATGTATTGTTTCCATAAAATAATCCACAGTTTGAAGTTTTACTAGTTCCTTGACTAGTCAAATGGATTTCTTTAAATCATACATTAAGAATTCAAATGTGGACCACTTACTATAACCAATATGCTTCCAGTCAAAATGAATATATATTTAATATAAAATTTTGCATTCAAAATACAATTTAATAGTGAATTGGTTTTTCTAGTTATATTAATATGAATCATATGAAATATGTACCTGAGATTGATCTACAGCTAATTATTCTTATTTCAAATAGGCCATGTGATTTCATTTCCTTTTGTATTTGAAATGACAGAAAATTAACTGCAACAACAGCTAACTATTGGGATATATGTGGGAGATAGGTCATGTTTTTAAACTATCAAGCAGAGGATATTTTTTACTTCTCTGGTCATGTTCTGTCTTTCTTTTAAAACAAGCATGACATGTATTTCAGTTAAAGCTTCCAGGTTTTTAAAAAATAACTCATGTATTAGCAAAATCACTCAGAAAGTTCATTTCCATCATTTCATTCACTGAGCTAGTGTTTGTTGCTTTCCTTCTATGTGCAAAAGTCTCTGTTAAGTGTAAGGTATTGTTCAGGTAATGGAATAAAAGCAATGATTAAATTGCCGACAACAATATTGTTCTTCCCAGAACTTTTAAGTGAGCCAGAGAACAAAAACAAAACTCCAAATTGGCAGTCATGTTTATTCAAAGGAACAAAGTCCATCATATTTCTCCAGTAGAATAGAAAAAAAGTGTTTGATCATATTATAAGCCATTTTTATAGATAATAAATGTATTTAGTGTTACTGTGAACAGTGAAGTTCCCATGATCTCTTCATAGATGATAAATCATATTCAAAACAGTATTTAACAGAAAAATATTTTCAGTGGGGACTACTTTTAGACAAATTCAGCCTTCTCTTTCACTAAAGCTAATGTTGATTACACATTATCCTTATTTTCCCTGTAGTATATTTTTGCCAATAAAGTATACAATTTCTTCCAGGTTTATAGTGAATATATATTTTAACCAACATGTTAAGAAATAAACTTTAAAAAGTTGTCTGGAGAATTTATTTACATGAAAATTTTAGAGAGATTTAAAAAAAAACTATACTCAAGCTAATTGTTTTATTAAAAAAGAATTAAATTCTAGAAAATTGTGTCTGTGACAGTCTGTTAAAACAATTTTAGATGATAACAACAAAATAGTGAAATGAGAAACCCTTGTTCCAAAATATATTTACATGGTGCAAGGAATGTTGTTTCCCCAAGAAGTAATCTATTATGATTCACTTATAGGCTCACAATAATCTATACTTAACCTTTGAAATCCATGATATAAAGCAATTGATTTGCTTGTTGAAATTAACATTCTTTGTCATGGGAACATGTTTAAGAATATATTGGTTGGCAAAAATCTCCCAAATTCAATAAAATTCTGAAATCTATTATGCTTCTAGATTTCTCATTTAAGGGGACAGTTATTTAAATGTGCAAAAAATAATTTAGCATTTTCTTTGAAATCTAGAGGGGATTAAAAAAACAAAATACTTCACTGGTTAGTAAGCTTCAGGAAGCAAAAGTTTATAGAGGAAAGATCACTGGACCCAGACTGGAATAATAGTATTACATCTTTGTTTCACTATCCATATACTATATGGTATATGGGGGGGTATACTATTTATGTGGCCCAATTAAGTGAGCTTCCACTTGCTTCTCTATAAAATTAGAACAAGAAACCCTGCCCTAATTCCTTATCAAGATAGTGGTGAACATTTAACACTTATATTTGCTTGTGGAGAGAAACTTGAGACCAACCTAGGCAACATAGGGAAATCCCCTCTCCACAAAAATTAAAAATACCTAGCGAGTGTAGCAACCTGTGCCTGTAGTCCCAGCTAACTCCTTAGGCTAGGGCAGGAGGGTCATTTGAGCCCAGGAATCTGAGGCTACAGTTGCCCTATGTCCATGCTATTCCATTCCCGGCCTGGGCAAAAGAGTGAGACCCCATCTCTTAAAAAAATAAAAATAAGCCGAGCTCAGTGGCTCAGCCTGTAATCCCTCACTTGGGGAGGCTGAGGTGAGTGGATTGCCTGGGCCCGTGGGTTCGAGACCCGCCTGGGCAACTTGGTGAGACCTCATCTCTACAATAAATTAAAAAATTAGCCAGGCGTGGTAGCGCGCGCCTGTAGTTCCTGCTACTTGGAAGGCTGAGGTGGAAGGATCACCTGAGCCCAGCAGGTCAAGGCTGCAGTGGCCAGGAGTGGCCACTGCACTCTAGTCTGGGCGACAGAGTGAGACTCCGACTCAAAAAAATAAATAAATAAAAATAAAAATGAAAATAAAAACTTAATGGCACACACATATATACACATAGAGACAACTCTCTATATAGTAACATATTATCATTACAGTATAATTTAATTGTAATAAAGACATACCACAATACAAATTATAAGTAAAAATGTTGAAATATATTCTTATTTGATAAGTAATAAAATCAACCCTACTATGACTTTCAAGTGTCAGACTGTATTTCGGCTTTTGATTGCTGATATTGAAGGTGAACTCACTCCTGGAAGTTATGTATTCCCCTCGAACAGGAAGAAGTTTAACTTCTGGTTGCAGTGGCAGTCAAAGGTTGCCATAGACAGTGCTTGCAATAAATTCTGATTGAAACCTTACAGCCGAAGTTATACAAAGTGTCAACTCACAAAGCACCTACCCATGCCTGATTGCAGCCCCCAGGATGCCGATTGCAATGTGGAAACCTTTGTAAAGGACAACTCTCTGGGTCATCATCAGTGAATTTTGGAACAATAAGTGTGATTTTGTGACCATTTCTATAACCTATTGCATGTCAGGTGAAAAAAACTCTATAACACGTTTTTAGGCGTTTAATGTCTCCTAAATTTTACATGGCACAGACTAGCTCGTTCTGCTGTTTAAGCATGTCACTAATCATTCACTTGGTCTCTTTTTGGGTAGCAAGTAGTTTAATATTCAAGAACCCTGCCTCCTTAGATTTAACACGGCAGTGATATTTTTAAAATATTATTTGTAGCCAAGACACAACATAACCATAATTTATGTCCCTAATGTGTACTTGTTCAATAAACAATTCATTAGTTTTGAGACAGAAGGTCAATGCAGAAAAAAATAATAATTATGAGTATATCCTTCCAGTAAATTGCTGCATTGTTTTCTATGTATACACAGAGACCTGGAGCTATGATTTTATTTCCCATCCTCCCTTTCACACCTACAGGCATGCGCTTGGTGCATACAATCTTAAACCAGAAAAGAGGAATTGTGTTGTCCCACAGTCAAGAAGAATAAAAGGACATAATTCCGACCTCATTTAATACTTATTAGCTGAGTCTCCTTCTGTTTCAAGAACTGTCTTAGGTTTCATACACTGTACTCAAGCTATAGCAAGATCTCCTTTCCTCTTAACATTATTTCTCTTCTAGAAAAACTATAGTAGACAATAGGAATAAAAGTTTAATAGTATCCCTAACCCACGTGTGCTCACACACACACAGCTTAATTCTAAATAATAATTGAGAATCTGTGTGCCGGGCACTATAGCAATCAGACTGATAAACTAATGGATATAAACATGGGCTCACAAATAATAAATATCTGTGGACATCTATTAAAGTTTGTGGTCTGCCTTAATTGAAGCTTTGTAAGTTGGATTTAAAATATATCTATTTTTTTATTTTCTTGGCTGATAATTTATAAATTCACAATATATGTGCATATGGAAGCAATATTCTCAGTTATCACTTCCTAGCATTAATATTCATTTTAAAATATTTTAATCTGAAATAGAGATTTGGAACTCTATAGCTTGGCTCCTTTTTTCTGTTTTTCAGTCATCAATGCTCAGAACAGACTATAAAATAGTAGACAGTTGTAGGAAAACATGCAGCTCCAGAAAATAGCCTAAAAAATGGAATCCATCCTCAAATATAAGAAAAATTAAGTATTCCATACAGTAACTATTGTGGAAAATAGACCTATTGATGTTTTTGCAATGCCTTTTTATCCTTGGAGACTCTGTTTGTGTTTGTGTGTCTGTTTTTGTGTATATATACACAGGTACATAACTATGGATGTCAAATGTGTAAAAGAGTGAAATGGACAATGGTCTTACTCTGGGATGAACGTGATATGGAACTTAATCCAGATTCTTCTGCTTCCAGTTTCTTTCATATTTCCCAGAGGCATCATCCAATTAATTTTTTAAAACATTTAAATTACAATGCTTTATTTTGTAGGCAAATTATATGTACAGTTTGGAACCAATTGAAATAAGATACCAAAGTGCAACACAAATAGTTTTCAAAAATGAATATGAAGAGAGGTGCTGAGTATTAATCATATAAAAATCATAAAATCCTTCTAAATTGGAAAGATTCCAGAAAGATGCACTTTAATTATTGTACATATTTTAATATTACATATTGTAATACTTTAACTTATGTTTTAATGTTTCAAAGTCTTAAACTGATTTCAATTCTTTCACATAGCTCATAAAAACATTTATTGTTTGAAATTTAAGACTATGGTCTTATTTTATTAACTCTAAACATGAAGATTGAATAATAGTAAGATTATAAGAAACAGTAAGAGGATTACAGTTTAAATAAATATTTGCTTTGAATCTTAATTTTAAAAAGTGTTTATGCAATTAAAAATCTATAAACTTCAACGATTATTACATATTACTTTGCAATACCCTCCTTTTTCTAAGTGCTCTTTCTTTTTTCAAAGTATTTTATATAAGTTCTGAATCAATGACTTTGCAGCCCATAAATCTAGACGTTAACTTAGAATTCACAGTGCTTGAAATCATGTAACAGCCACATTTTCAATATTCCAGGCATAAGCCCTTCCCTTATATGTAAAGCAATTATATGTAAAGGAATTTGTATAGCTTCTTTTGTGAATATCTAATTATTTTTCTGTCTTAATCAAATTTCTTACATAATTTGAAATGAGCATGGTTTTTCATTTATTCAAATAAATTCAAGTTAATCCATAGTTATTTATGTTTTATTGGATATATATGTGCATTAAAAACTTCATTAAAATAACATATTTTTCTGTATACTCAAAATTTACCATTTGTTTTTCCTTAACCCTTTGTTATTGTGTACATTTTTACATAAATATATATTTATATATCTTTTATATTTTTTATTGATGCATAATATTTGTACATATGTACAGGGTACATGTGATACTTTGGGGCATTTCGGGTACACATACATACATACATACCACATTTTCCTTATCCATTCATCCATTGATGGCCACTAAGATTGATTTCATATCTTTGCTGTTGTGAATAGTGCTGCACAGAACATAGGAATACAGGTATCTCCTTGATAAACCGATTTCCTTTTTTTTTTTTTGATATATATATACTCAGTAGTGAGATTCTTGAATTATACATTAATCCTATTTTTTATTTTTTTAGCAATTTCCATACTGTTTTCCATAATGAATCTACTAATTTACATTTTCACTAACAGTGTATAAGACTTTCTTTTTCTCTGCATCCTCCCCAGCATTGTTAGTTTTTGTTTGTTTGCTTGTTTGTTTGTTTTTGTCCTTTTAAAAATTGTCATTCTAACTCGGATAACATGATATGTCATTGTGATTTTGATTTGCATTTCTCTGATTATTAATGATGTTGTATATTTATTAGTAAACATATTGGACATTACTATGTCTTCTTTTAAGAAATGTATATTCATGTATTTTACTTACTTTTAATGATATTATTTGTTTTTTATTGTTGAATAGTTTGAGTCCTTTGAATATTCTAGATTTTATTTCTTTGTTGGATGGACAGTTTGCAATATGTTCTCCCATTCATCAGGTTGACTCTTTACTCCAGTGATCGTTTCCTTTATGGTGTAAAAGCATTTTAGTTTAGTGTAGTCCCATTTGCCTTTATTTTGTATTTGTTGCCTGTGCTTTTTGAGGTCTTAGCCATAAAATATTTGCTGAGAGCAGTTTACTGGATTGTTTACCTTATGTTTTCTTCTAGTCGTTTAATAGTTTTGCATCTTAAGCTTAAGGATTTAAAACATCTTGAGATGACGTTTGAAGAGGGTGAGAGTTAGGGGTCTAGTTTTATTCTTCTGCACATGAATATTCAGTTTTTCAAGCACCATTAATTGAAGAGAATGTCCTTTCCCCACTGTACATTTTTGGCACCTTGTCAACAATAATTTGGCTGTAAAAAAGTAGATTTATTTATGAGTTTGTTGTTCTCTTTCATTGGTCTATGTGTCTATATTTATACCAATGTTAGGCTGTGCTGGTTACTAAAGTCTTGTAATATATTTTGAATTCAGGTAGTGTGATGCCTTTAGCTTCAGCCTTTTTGCTCAGAATTGCTTTGCCTATTCAGCCTCTTCTTTGGTTTCAGGTGAATTTAAGATTTTTTTTCCTAGTTCTGTGAAAAATTGCAATGGAATTTAAATTTGTAGATTGATTTGAGTAATATGGACATTTTAACAATACAAATTTTTCCTATCCATGAGCATGGTGTGTCTTTTCACTTGTTTTTGTCCTCTTCAATTTCTTCCATTGGTGTTTTGTAGTTTTGATTTTAGAGAATTTCACCTCTGTGGTTAAATTTATTCGTAGATATTATTGTAGCTGTTGTAAGTGAGATAACCTTACTGATCTCCTTTTAAGTTAGTGCATTACAAAAGTATAGAAACTACTGATTTTTCTAGGTTGATTTTGTATCCTGCAACTATACTGTTTTTTAAAAATCAAATTTAACAAGTTTTTAGAGGCATCTTTAGGTGTTTCTAAATATAAGATCATGTAATCAGGAAAGAGGGACAATTTTAGTTTTTACTCTTTACTCCTCTTCAAATTTGAAAGACTTTTATTTCTTTCTCTTGACTTATTGATCTGGGCAACATATCTACTATTGTATTGAATAGGAGTAATAAAATTAGGTATTATTAACATCTTCCAGTCTTTCAGTTTTCTTCATTCTGTATGATGTTAGCTGTGGTTTTATAAAATATGACTTTTATTATAATGAGATGCGTTTCTTCAATACCTAGTTTGTTGAGAAATTTATCATGAAGAGAAATTAAATTTTACTTAATGTCTTTTATTGAGATGATAATGTCCATTGAGATGATCATATGGTCCTTCAGTTTGTTGATGTGATATCACTTTCATTGATTTTAATATGATGGACCATCCTTACTTGCATCTTTGTGATGATTCCTACTTGATCATGGTGTATTATATTTTCGATATGCTGATGTATTTGGTTTGCTAATATTTTATTGAGGGTTTCTGTATTTATGTTCATCAGGGATATTGGATTTCTTAGGAATATCTGATTATATTCTTTAGTAGGAATATATGATTTTATTCTTTCCTGGTCTGTGATCTTCTTTTTTTGTTGTGTATTTTTCTGTTTTTGGTATCAGGGTAACGCTGGACTTGAAGAATGAGTTAGAAGGAATCCACTATTCTTAAATGTTTGGAATAGTTTGAGGAGATTCGTTTTAGTTCTTCTTTTTAAGTTTTATAAAAATTTCAGTAAAGCTATTTATCCCTGGACATTTCTTTGTTTAAAAATTTTTTGTTACTAATTCAATTTTGTTATTCAATATTGGTTTGTTTAGGCTTTCTATTTATTCCAGATTCAAGTTTTGTTCGTTATATGTGCCCAGGAATTTATCTATTTTCTCCAGGTTTTCCATATTGTTAACATATAATTGTTCATAATAGTTTGCTGAACTTTTATATTTCTGTAGTATCAGTTTTATTGTCACATTTTCCTCCTATGATTTATTTGGACCTTTTTTTGTTAATCTAGTTAGTGGTTATTAATTTTGTCTAGTTTTAAAAAACACAAACTTTTTTTTTGCTTATCCTCTGTGTTGTTTTTTAACTCTCTGTTTCATTCAGTTTTGCTCTTTTTATACTTTATACTCTTTATACTACTTTCTTTTCTTCTACTGAATTTGGGTTTGGTTTGTTCTTGCCTATCTAGTTTCTTGAAATGCATCATAGATTATTTATCTGAAATAATTTTATTTTTTATCTATACATGTATTGTCATATGCTTTCTTTAAAGCACTAGTTTTGCTATAGTATAATTTTCATTAATAATAATTTTCTTCTTGACTTTTTAATGTACCCAATTGTCATTCACAAGAATGTTTCTTAATTTCCATGTATTTGTACAGTTTTAAATGTCTGTCTTGTTAGTAATTACAATACATTGTGGTTTAGAAGATACTTGATTTAATCTGGATTTTTGGAAAATGTGTTAAGATTTGTTTTGTGTCCTAAAATATGGTCTATCTTGGAGAATATTCCATGTCCTGATAAGAAGAATATGCATTCTGCAGGGGCTGGTTAAAATGATTTGTAGATGTTTGTTAATTACATTTGTCCTAAGGTAGAGTTTATACCCAACGGTTTTTGTTGTTACTACTGTTAATTTTTGGTTCAGATGGTTTGTCTAATGCTCAGCAGAGTTGGGTGCTGACATTTACACCCATTATTGTATTGCAGTCTATCTTGTCCCTCAACTCTAATAACATTTGCTGTATATAGCTGGGTGCTTTGTTTTCTGGCACATATATATTTATAATTGTAATATTATCTTGCTGAATTGATCCCTTTATCACTATATACTGACCTTATTTGTCTCTTTTATACTGTTTTTGAGTTAAAGTCTGTTTTATCTTATACAAGTATATCTAACTCCTTCTTCTGGTTTCTGTTTCTATAGAATATCCCTTTCCATCTCCTTTGTTTTTCAGTATATATGTGACTTCACAGGTGAAGTGGGATTCTTGTAGGTGGAATATAGCTGGATCATTTAAAAAATTCATTCAGGTAGTTTAAATCTTTTAAGTAAAAAATTTATTCCATTTATATTAAAGTTAGTTATTGATATGTGAGAATTTATTTCTGTCATTTTGTTAATTTTTTAATGTATCTTGTTGTTGTTTTGCTTTTATTATGGATGATTGTGTTTTGATAGTATTCTCTAGTGATAACATTTGAATTGCTACTTTTTCTTATTTGTGTGTTTGCTCTATCAGTGCGTTTTATACTTTCTTGTGTTTTCATAATGCTAACTATCAGCCTTTCATTTCCAGGTGTAGGATTCCCTTAAGCCGTTCTTGTTAGGGACAGTCTAGTATAGAAGAATTTTCTCTGTTTTTATTTGAGTAGAACTTTATTTCTCCTTCATTTGTAAATGATTACTATGCAGAATGTAGTATTATTGGTTGATTTTTTTTTCTTTCATCCTGTTGAATATATGTTTTCATTCTTTCCTGAGCTGTAAGATTTCTTCTGAGAAATTCATAGTTAGTCTGATGTATGTTCCCTTATATGCCACTAGAGGTTTTATTCTTGCTATTTTTAGAATTCTCTATTTTTCTTTACCATTCTGAATAAAATGTGTCACAGAGAAGACCTTTTGGGGTTGTATCTGTTTGAGAATTTTTGAGTTTCCTCTCTCTGCACGCCTAAATCATGCTAAACTTGAAAAGTTTCTAGCATAATTTTATAAGCTCTTTTTTTATTGGACCCTGTAGCTGATAATTATTGAGTTCCCTTAGAGGTGTCACATTTCCTTGCTTTTTTATGTTTCTTGAGTCTGTACACTGATATCTGTGCATCTGATGTAACAGTCACTTCTTCCACTTTTTTGGATTGGCTTTTGTAGAGAATGACCTTTCTATGGACATGTATTCATGGTGTTGGTTAAGTAGAGCATTTTAGCTTTGCCTCTGAGTGCATTCAGTAGTGCAGTCTTTGTATGATTACATCAGCTGTAAAGAGCATCATTGTCTATGATTTCCTCATTAGCTTTGGCTACAATTGCTAGTAAAAACTATGAAGACATTTTGCTGGAGACAGGGCCTACCTGTGGGCAAGTCCTCCAACCCCAGTGATTTGAGTGGCAGGTGAAGCACGCCACTCCTTGACCTCCAGGCAGCATATGGAAGAACCAGTGTTAAAAGGCTCAAGAGGTCCGATTCTTGGGCCTCCAGGTGGCTTTTTTGGATGTTATCTGTGGCAGTGGTAGTCTAGGTTGGTGATGGGTGGGTTTTTGGGTCATTGGGTGGTGTGCCTGGTATGGGTGTGGCAATAGTGGTGGCATAAACCCTTGAGCTTCAAAGCAGCATGCTCTCGTATTAACAATGTTTTTAACGGGCTGGATCAGTCACCAGGCTCTAAATGGCATGAGTAGATTTGTACTGGTTGTGTTGGTACAGATAACCTGGGTGGACCCATCCTCAAGCTCCTAGTAACTGTACATGATGCCAACAGTGGTGAACATGATCAGGTGCTTCCAAGGCCCTTGTGTAGTGTGGTCTAAATCTTGGGGAATGAGGCCAAGCTGGGAGGATTTGTCTTCAGACACCTCAGTGCTGCTCATGAGTGTCACCTGTAGTGAGCGGGATGATTTAGACCGCAGCTCCACTCCCAGCAATACTATCAATGTGCACATCAAGTGGTACAACTTTTTATGCAATTTTAAAGATCCTTTCTCTTATCACTTGACAATAGCTCACAAGCCTCTACTCTTTCAAAAACCACTATCACATGAAAATGTGAGGTCTTTTCAAGGTGAAGTGCCATATTTCTTGTACTATTTATGAATTTATAATTATTTTACATGAGAAAACCTTTTTTATGTATTATGACACCAACAAAGTTTTGGAGTGCCATAACCCTGACTCTATTTCCTTCATATGTTTTATGATTTTTATCGTGCAATTTTCATTTCATGGGGATTTTCAAGACTGTGTATGCATGATGTATTATAGCAGAACTAATTATAAGAGCATCAAATTCATATTAATGTGACTTAATTAATTTACCAATATTACAAGTATCCTGTCAATTGAATACACATCTAGAGATTTATTAGCTATGGCATACAATGCTTTATGTTCATCATACCACTTTTGTTAAATCTGGGACATGTAAAATTCCCCACCCTCCTTTGCAGTCAGTTTGGGGTTATGTTACAAATGGAATGTTGAGATGGTTCTGATTTGGTTTTGGTTCCAGAGAAGCAGATTATACCATGAGCTTCAATTATTAAGTACATGCTCTTAATTAAATCAATGAACTGTTTCAGGGCAGGATAATTCACCTAAACAAGTCCAATCAGAATATTTAATTTTCCCTTATATTATGTCTTCCTTTTGATCATGAGGAAAAAGCATTTGACCCTGGAACATAACAGTCATATTATAACCTGAGAAGTGTCAATTCTACAATAAAGCTATAATAGGAAAGAAAAGATAAAAAGAAACTAGATTTCTGGTGAAATGTTTAGCCTTATAATCAAACAGAATAGATTGCTAGAATTTTTAATTGTGGGAAAAATATATATATTTTTTGGAGTTGGAGTTTCACTCTGTCACCCAGGCTGGAGTGCAGTGGCATGCTCACGGCTACTCCAGCATCGACCTGCTAGGCTCCGGCAATCCTTCCACCTTAGCCTTCCAAGCAGCCGGAACTACAGGTGCATGCTACCCTACTCGGCTAATTTTTTTATTTCTTGTAGAGACAAGTTCTCACCAAGTTGCCCGGGCTGGTCTCGAACCCTTGGGCTCAGGCAATCCACTCACCTTAGCCTCCCAAAGTGCTGGGATTGCAGGCAGAGCCACCGAGCCCGGCCAAATTTACATTCTTTAAAATAATATTGTTTCCTTCTTTTTCTACCAAACTTTCTGTATTTTCTTCTCCTTACATAAAATATCTTAAACTCCAAATTATAAGTTTGTATTTTTTAACTTAATATTGTCTTTAAACAAGTAATATGGGTTTATTACAGAAAATCTGGAAAATATAGAAAACTTAAAAAAATTAAATAATCTATTATTTTCCCATCTAAACAAAGTTATATTTTACTCATTTTTATTGTTTTTTGTACATATGTGATAATATATACTATATATACTATAATTACTTCTATGACTAAATCTAATTATATTTTATTATATTAGAAAATATTAATTGTTCTGTTAATGACATTTCTCTTTTAAGTAACATGTTGGTCAATATGTTAATATTAAATATTAAATGCTTATTATTAAGATTAAATATAATTTTTATTCAACTCAAATTATTTCTTTGGTAAAAATTTTTTGCAAATTAAGTTTTTGCTATTTTTAATAAGATTATATATCTATGGCATTTTGAATATAATAATATGACTTTTTATAAAATACAGGATACATTTTTGCCTAATTTCTCTTGAGGTTAAGATAAAAATAGTAGGGTGAGATTCTATGATTTTATTTAGAATATGTGAGGCATTTCTCAGTGTAAAACTAAAATGACCTGAAAAACAATTAAAAGCTGTAAAGACGAAAACAAATAAATTGGTGGCAGAAAGAAGTTGATAAAAAAGGAAATGATGATAAAGGTACAAAACAATGCTAAGGATCTGAGCAACTCAATAATTGTTCCTCATTCACTCATGATGTGCAAGTTCTTAGTTATCTAGGAGTTCAAGTTGACCTGGGCATTCAGATTACTTGGGAATGCAGGCAATGCCTAAGAAAACTGCATAATTGCTTTAGGCATTACTATTCCTAAACAGTGGACAGAGGGTGGACAATACATAAAGATAAAGGATTAGAAAATGTGCCAAAGTAAAATTTTAATGAGTGTGTCGTAGGAAACTCTTACAGATGATAACAAGTACAAAGTTTATGGTCATGGAAGATGAAGCCTAGTGAGTTCAAAGTTTCCAGAAATGACAAATAATGTTAACAACTACAACCCTTTCTACTTTTACTATAAACCCACTTCACTGCTAAACGCTATTTTTTATTTAACATTTTTAAAATCACTGTGTGATAATAATAATCATTATCAGATTATTGTTAAATAAACCAAGAATTGAAGATTTCAAACAATCCCTCTAAGGTCACAAAACCAGCAAGCTTAAAAACTGAAATTCTAAAACAATCTAACATATAGAAGTTCATGCTCTTAGCAGGATAAAACACTACCCTCTTTTCTCTAGTTCCCCTCCTAGCCACACTGATGAAGATTTTTCTCCGGTTGGCTGGGCTGCAAGTGTCAGCTCAATTGGGTTGCAAGCTGAGCCCTAGGACTGTTGGCTCTAATGGGTGAGCAAGTCAAGACCTGAGAGTGTTGCCGATTCAGTGGGCTGGCAAGTGTCTCAGTTTTGGAGTCTCATCTTCTGCCCGCAGCTCTTCTGATTCAGCTGGCTGTGTAGGCTGGCAAGCCAGCCTCCTGGGTGTGTGGCTCTTGTGCTCCAATGATCTTCTGCAGGTCTTCAGTTCTGGGTTTTTGTCATGTGCCCAGGAGAAGTGAAGGACACTGATGGCAGGAAGGTGAGAAAACAGGATTTAGTAAGAAGACAGAAAATCTCCCAGAGTGGGAGAAGAACCAAGAAGGTTGCCAATTTGGAGCCAAAACCTGGTGCTTAGATAGCCCGAAGACCCAGCTGATTGACTAGCAATGGAGATGAACTGATTGGTCGGCACTAGCTATGCTGATTTGTCAGTGCTAAGAACCAATTAGCTGGGGATAGGGGCCTAATAATGAGCTGATTGGTCACCACTTAACGTGAGCTGATTGATGAGCTGCGGGTATTTTCTTGCCCTAGCCTGCAGAGCTTGTAGGGAGCTTGTTTATCAGTGTGAGTATATCAGTCTGAGAGGCTTGCCAGAAGTTTGCTACTTTGTTACCAGAAGACTGTCCTATCTGTCTTCCTAGCTTTTCTCTAGTTAACTCCTCTCTCAGCACCACAATCACTTATTATAAAAAGGAAAAAAAGGAAAAGTTGTTATGAGGCGTAAACCCACTTGTGTATCTGTGAAGCCACATGGATAAATCAGGTATCTAAAAATCCCTGCGTATATTAGAAAAAAATGTGTATATTAAAAATTATCAGCTGGGCTCGGTGGCTCAGCCTGTAATCCCACGCCTTTGGGAGGCTAAGGTGAGTGGATTGCCTGAGCCCGCGGGTAGCGCACGCCTGCAGTTCCAGCTACTTGGAAGGCTGAGGCGGAAGGATCGCTGGAGCCCAGCAGGTCGAGGCTGCGGTGGCCGGGAGCGGCCACTACACTCCAGTCTGGGCGACAGAGTGAGATTCCAACTCAAAAAAAAAAAAAAAAAAAATCAAAATACTATGCTAGAGTTTTTGATTATATTAAATATGGACATACCTTCTAAGAATTTATGAGAGATTCATCAATGCAACAATGTCAGATTAGGCTTTTCTTCCTATTTCCAAAAATACATTTATTGCCAACTGCACAATACACATTTCAGAAGATTTTTAAGTCAAATACATCAAATGTACAAAATATGTGCATATTGTTCAAGGGAAAGCACTTTCGAAGCAGTAAAGTATTGGAAAAAATATGATAAATAATAAACATACAAAAGATAATTAACTCCAGTAGTAGCAAAAGACACTTCAAAGCAACAGTGTATTGTTCACCTATAAAATTTTGATTCTTTCACTTATCATTTTAGTTAGCGTGATACTGCTCAAGAGGGCTTGATAAAACAAATACCTCATGTCCTACTAATATAAATAAATTGTATAATAACAATCAATGCTTTGTTGGGAAAATGTCCCGCTAGTTATTTTCACAGAAAGCAACTAAATTGAGGACTCTGTCAAAGATGTTTTAGAGAACTCTAAGACACAAAAAAGACACCTAATGACACAGAGAGAGTAAAAGCAAAGAGTAGATACCCTTTTTGTCTCCTGTCCCCTAGAGCTAGAGATCAAAGAAAAAAGATTGGCATTAAGGGAACCTAAAAGCTTAGAAGAAAGAAATCGGCCCACTCTGGTACTCTGCAATGGGGAAATAAATCTGAGGAAAGGGTACTGTCCAGTTGGTGGTGGTGTCTCAGAGGTAAGAAGGACCTCTCTGAGGGGTGACTTTGACCTTTATGGAGTGGTGCTACCTTGCCAGGGCTGATGTCTTTGAGGACTACAATGAACTGGTCAAAAGACAAAAACAAATACAGAAGTGGAATCAGGAAGAAACAGGTGCAGTGAGGATAATGAATCATGTTGATGGGAATAAGAAACAAGGAGCTCGTTCTTCTCCCTCCTCCCGTCTTTTTGTTCCCCTCTAGTGTACTATCCACAGAGTCAAAGTGGGAGCAGCTGTCAATGGAGAAATATGGTTTACAGTGTCTGAGTCTTGGCTTCTAGAATCAGTGTACATAAAGGTATAAATAAAGAGAGAGTTGGAGCTGAGAAAAAAATAGCTTCAAAACAGTCATATGTACAAGTGTCTTAAGTCTTTATATTCCTCTTCTAAGACTCAATCATAAAGAAATCATCAGAAACTTGAATAAAAGTTTGTGGAAAAGGTGTTTTCTATGATATTGTGTGTAAGAACAAAGACTTTAAAAATAGTCTAAATTTTTAGCCGGGCTCGGTGGCTCAGCCTGTAATCCCGCGCCTTTGGGAGGCTGAGGTGAGTGGATTGCCTGAGCCCGCGGTTTCGAGACCCGCCTGGGCAAGCGAGACCTCATCTCTACAATAAATCAAAAAACTAGCCGGGTGTGGTAGCGCGCGCCTGTAATTCCGGCGAGGCGGAAGGATCGCCGGAGCCCAGCAGGTCGAGGCTGCGGCGGCCGGGAGCGGCCGCTGCACTCCAGTCTGGGCGACAGAGTGAGACTCCAACTCAAAAAAAAAAAAAAAAAAATAGTCTAAATTTTTAAGAATAGAGGATTGGCAAAATAATTTATTATACATTTATATAATAGAATACAAAATAATTATTAAAAATGATGACCACAAATATTTTTGACACACCAAACAATTAAAATATTTTAGATTAAGATAAATATTAATGTGATGCAACATAGAAATGTAAAAAAAATAACATTAAATAAAATAAGATTATTTTTCTCTCTTGGTAACATCCTAGCTTTTGGAGATTGGCAGAGTAACTCAACTTCAAGAGGTTAAGTTATAACGCTCCTTTCATCTTATTACACAGTTATTCATGAACGTATTTTTCCTGGTTTGCATTTTAGCTTTTAGCAAGGTAAAAAATGCCAAAATTTGGAAAAGTAAATAATCTTTTTGTGTGAGATACTGCCACAATATAGGAAAGTATTTTCTAATGATGAAAATAAATACTAAAAATAGATGTGGCCTTACGTAGTAAATCCTCACTTGTACCCCTCAACTGTATAATAAATAAAACATAAAATACATTTAATAAATTAAAAAAATAAAAAAGAGAGAGAATACCATGGGTGTTAAAGCCATTCAACTCAAGTGACTTTAAAGAAGGATTTGCATAATGGGAAAACCAATGGATTAAAAATCTGTCCAAGGCCGGGCTCGGTGGCTCAGTCTGTAATCCCAGTGCTTTGGGAGGCTGAGGTGAGTGGATTGCCTGAACCCGCGGGTTCGAGACCCACCTGGGCAACTTGGCCAGACCTCATCTCTACAATAAATCAAAAATTAGCCGGGCGTGGTAGCACGCACCTGTAGTTCCAGCTACTTGGAAGGCTGAGGCGGAAGGATCACTGGAGCCCCGCAGGTCGAGGCTGCGATGGCCGGGAGCGGCCACTGCACTCCAGTCTGGGCGAAGGAGTGAGGCTCCAACTCAAAAAAAAAAAAAAAAATCTGTCCAAAATTTATTTCAAATTTAGATTTTTGTTAACTGAAAGATATGATTTTGGGGGCTTTTGAACTTGCAAATAAAGTTTCATTTATTTACTTATTTACAAACTGAATGACCAATACTTAACAATATTTAATTCATGTTAATATTTGATAGGCTAATCTTTTTACACCATGTTGTACAATAAAGTCTGTGATGAGAATTGACTAGTGACCCTTAGAGTTATTGTAGTTAAGATAAAATGGGCCGGACTCGGTGGCTTAGCCTGTAATCCCGCGCTTTGGGAGGCTGAGGTGAGTGGATTGCCTAAGCCCGCGGGTTCAAGACCCGCCTGGGCAACTTGGCGAGACCTCATCTCTACAATAAATCAAAAAATCAGCCGACATTGTAGCGCGTGCCTGTAATTCCGGCTACTCGGATTGCTAAGGCAGAAGGATAGCGGGAGCCCAGTGGGTCGAGGCTGGGCGACAGAGTGAGACTCCAACTCAAAAAAAAAAAAAAAAAAAGATAAAATGGACTAGCGACCGATACACTTAATGCGGTTAAAGTTAAAAAATGCAGGCACAAGTAATTTCCATCTAAAGTCAAAATTTGGAAGAAAAAAATCTCAAATACTATTTTAAAAAGGAAAAAAGAGAAACAAAGCAATAGGTAAATTGTCTAAAACGAAGCTTTTAGACAAATTATAGATGAACACCAACAGATATTATTTCTTTATTTTCCCTTTCTAGATTTTATTTATTTAGTGATAAGTGTGTGTTTTTTTTCCCCCCAATAAATCCTTCAGTAACAATCAGTTTTTCTATAGTTTACTTATTTGGCAAACTTTTAAATTTACTGAACTCTATTTGCATATTCTTACTAAAAGCATTTCTTATTATCCATTCATTAAGTTTGCCTATGAGTTCCTTACCAAGTTTACTGTGTGTTCCTTACCAAGTTTAACTTATGAGTGTAGTAGTATCTTTTATTGTCACATTAGCAAAAAAAAAAAAGTTGTAATCTAGAAAATTATTTTTTCCTCTTCATTTTCTATTCATTTTGTGGAGGTTATGTGATATTTGATTTATTTAAATGAGTTTCTTCTTTAAAGATCGGACTTGCGTAATGGTTTTGAGGTAAGACTGCCTGGACTTCAATCCTATTTTACACTTTCTGGCTGTATAAACCTGGTACTATGTTGTAAATGGAGTTTTTTTTTTGTAAAATAGATAGATAACAGCAGCAGCAGATAAGAAGCATAATAGCAGCTTCTCACAGCTTTATTATGAAAATTAAATGTGTTCATAATTGTAAAAATTTTATTGCATAGTTCATATTCAGTACATTTTAACATTCTGATTACAAGAGTAAAATACACTTTTAAAATTTAAATCATAAACATATAGAATAAAAAAGTGATTGAAATTACTTGAGTTAATGAAAAGAATATTCCAGAAAACACTTTATATAGATATTTGAATTCAGTATCCAAAGAATTCTTTCAAAGTTCCTAGTTTGCATTAGGTTAGTCATAGCTCAAGAAAGCTTAAAATCACCAAAACTCTGGATATAGACCAGAACTATAACATTTTTAAACTATAATTATCCTGACTTATTAAATATAATTTTAATTGCTAAAATAGCTTACAGACACATAAATAATTATTTTTAAAAGTTATTTTGTCATGCTGGGCTCGGTGGCTCAGCCTGTAATCCCGCACCTTGGGAGGTTGAGGTGAGTGGATTGCCTGAGCCCGCGGGTTCAAGACCCGTCTGGGCAACTTGTCGAGACCTCATCTCTACGATAAATCAAAAAATCAGTCGGGCATGGTAGCGCGTGCCTGTAATTCCGGCTACTCGCAAGGCTGAGGCGGAAGGATCTCCGGAGCCCATCAGGTCGAGGCTGTGGTGCCGGGGAGCAGCCACCGCACTCCAGTCTGGGTGACAGAGTGAGACTACAACTCAAAAAAAAAAAAAAATTATTTTGACTTTAAAAATATTTTATACACCTATAAATCATTAGTCCTTAGTAAATTAGTTTCTGATGTTATTTAACCTGACAATACCTAGTGACTTCTGGTTGACTAATAAGAGGTTCAACAAAGAAAGCAGAGCTAAGCATGGAGAAAAGACAACTCTCCCTGAAATAGTTCTCATTTCCTGAGTCTCAAAGCAGAAAAAAAATTCATTAATATGACAAAATTGTGTTCACTATTAAATAAAATAAATCCTTACTTTTTCTTGGCTGAATGCAGATGGACTTCAGCTAAAGACATTTCTGATTTAATAATAAAAGAATATGTGTCTTAAGAAAATGTCACTTCTGAAAATAACTGTATTGAAGATTTTTACTATTGCCTACAATAATAACGTTTATATTATAGAAGTCTTGGCATTAAAATACTCCTGATTAGTAGATAGAAAACAAACAATATCATCAGGTATTATCATTGACAATACACCTATTCCCAAAATGTTACATTTTTATTTTTCAATACGGGTATTGACAGACTACTTCTTACAGCTTCTCATGTTTCTGTAAAATAATATTTATACTATTATCGTCATATTGCTCTTTTCAAACTGACATCGTTATTTCTGTGGAGGACATCTTTTCATAAACTCTTCTGAATTAGAAAGAATTAGAAACAACAATGCCAACCAGTAAAGAAAATTATACTATATTTCTTTGTCGTAACATGTCTGAGGATTACAATTGTTATGGGAATCATATAGAATAAAAGTTGTGAGAATAAGTCAGTTTATTTCAGAGAAAATGCTAAATTAAACTTCTTAGTCACAGAGGCATCAGCAGGATAACATCTGAGAAGTTATACAATTCCATGGGTAAAAATGAATTATTTATTTACTAAATGCTTGAATTTAATTCTCACATAAATTATATAAATTGCCTGAAATTATTAT
This sequence comes from Tarsius wallacei, assembly GCA_963574415.1. Classification (NCBI taxonomy): domain Eukaryota; kingdom Metazoa; phylum Chordata; class Mammalia; order Primates; family Tarsiidae; genus Tarsius; species Tarsius wallacei. The sequence goes on along the minus strand of CAUYQG010272093.1, from coordinate 2,660 downwards.
CTGAATTTTATTAGTGAGAAAGCCAGAACACATCAATCAGCTAATCATTTGTGGCTGTGCAGTTTAAACTATATAGGTTGGCCCTTTATCACCAAGCAGTGTTGCTGTCCCTGCAAATATTTCAGCTGAAATGTTCTTTATATATCAGGATGCAGCTGTGGAATCCGATTCTATGGTGGCTTTATGAACACAGCTCCAACCACTGAAGTTTTACCTACTATTTTATGCCTCTAAATCTTCCCGGAAACAACATACTGTTTAGCTTCGAGAGGGAGAAAAGTTAGGTATCTACACGAGATAATAATAAATTATCTGCATATGTGTGGCCGACAAATACACAATAATTATTCCTACATGCCTGTATTCCTTTCTCCATCACTGGTGTTAACTCTCTCTCCCTCTCTTTTTTTTCTTTTTTTTTTTTTTTTTTTTTTTGAGTTTGAGTCGCATCCTGTTGCCCAGGCTGTAGTGCAGCGGCATGCTCACAGCCACCGCAACCTTGACCTTCTGGACTCAGACGATCCTTCCACCTCAGCCTTCCAAGTAGTTGGAACTGCATGCATGCACCACCACACTTGGCTCATTTTTCTCTATTTATAGTAGAGATGAAGTCTTGCCAGGTTGCCTAGACTGGTCTCGAACCCATGGGCTCGGGCAATGTTCTCACCTTGGCTTCCCAAAGTGCTGGGATTATAGGCACAAGCCACCACATCTGGCCGACTATCTTATGATATAAAGAAATCATCATCCATGATGTATGCAGGGCAAATCAAGTAATGCTTTCACTCTACTTTTTGAATTGAGCTAGATGCATAGTCATTTCTACTTATATGCATTTAATTTCCAAAATTAGATTTCTCCATTGTGCACATGGCTCTTCTGCCTTACTTTATTCCCCAGATTATATTTGTTTTCTGTTTTCATGATCCAGTTTATCCATCATACTTATCCAAGGAAAATAGAAGTTGACTTACTTAAATTTAAATTGATTTACTTTTAAAAAATTCTATTTGACAAGTTCCCATATTACAATGATGTAACCTAACACAGAAAATATAAGATTCAACAGTTATTAGGCAAACTATGTCCACTTTCAGAACTCTGAATAGGGTCACAGAGGTATCAGATATGGAAAGCACATTAGCTTAATGTCAAGCTTAGACAATTAGAATTCTAATAAAACTTTAGCAAATGAAAAAGGATCTGCTAAGAAATTTAAAAAGGTAACTGTAAATGGTATATGTATTTGAAATATTGGAAAACAATACTTTAACCCATTATAATTTCTTGTGTGTGTTTTTTTCCTTAATTACTTCTTTCTTTAACTGGAAGAGCTAATTCTATTCAAATAATCTTAGATTTGATGAAACAGAGGCACAGAAGGTTTTGACCTAAGAGCGCATAAATTCTCATCAGTTTTCTCTTTAATTGACTGCTCAGTCTCTGAACTTTACCCTCTTCTCACTTTGATAAATTACTTGACTAAAATACATATTTTAAACAAATCCTTATCCCTGCCCATAAACTCTAATAAATTCCACACTGGTGTATCGAAGTGATTACTAAATATTTCTACTTAGATCTACACAAGTAATGCAAATTATGACATGCACTAAACAGGATACTCATAATGTCCCATTTATTTTAATTTCTTACTCATCACTCATACATTTGGCTTAACAAGACAATAACCTAGACATTCTTGTATACATTTTCTTTTATTTCATCTACTTATACTTAGTCTAGCATCGTAAAACGCTGATGTACTCGGTGATGCATTTTGAATCTATACATTTTTCTTCATTCTGATTAGTAATACAGTAACTGTCATTTGTCATTTTACTCCAAAAATTGCTGCAAAATTCCCTAATTGATTTCTGATTTCCCAGTTGGTCTCCTGAATTCTATCTTATCTGTTGACCGGAGGTCCTGGAAGAGACTTCAAAATCTATAGGAATTTCTTGAAGCTCTTGCTATTTCCACTACAACCATTGCCTTATTCATAGTCACACAAAGCTAGAATGAGCTTTTTAATGTAAATCTATCATGTGATACCTCTACTTGCAATTTTTCAACATTCTTCAATCCTTAGAGATAAAAACTCAGTGTATTCTGCACAGCACAGATGTCCCTTAAAAGCTTGATCTTTTGTGCAGTTTGTGCAGTAACACAAACTTGTGGCTTTCATTCCTTGCCTTCACTTATAACAAGTATTTATGTTTCTTAAAATCAATGCAAATATAGTGTTACTTAATGTATTTTTCCTCTTTTCACTAACAGAATTTTCTGATGCTTAGAATGTGTGTGTGAAGACCATAACATATTTTTACCTTACTTTTTATCTTTTCCATGTTTCATTTGAAAAAAAAAAAAAGGCATCTAGTACATTTTAATAAAAGCCATTGTCTTCATGGAGTTTACCAACATAAACTTTATGCTAGTCTTTTGTATAAAATCTCCTCTATGAATATTGTTCCCTGGATATATAGGGTAATCTAACCCTAGACTCTTTTTCTTTTTTTTTTTTTTTTTGAGTTGGAGTCTCACTCTGTCACCCAGGCTGGAGTGCAGTGGCCACTCCCAGCCACCGCAGCCTCGACCTGCTAGGCTCCGGTGATCCTTCCACCTCAGCCTTCCAAGTAGCTGGAACTACAGGCGCG
>CAUYQG010272092.1:0-10038 GCA_963574415.1 Tarsius wallacei | reverse complement strand
ACAAGAAAATGTCGGACTGTGGTGGGAAACTGGGGGGGGGGGGAGGGTGAGGGGAATGGCATTAATGGTGGTGGGTATCAATCTGAGGATGGGGAGACACCTCTTATCAACAAGGGTACCTGAACGAAATATTTTTGTATGCCTAACCCCTAACTGTACCCCACAATAACATAATAAAATAAAATAATAAAAAATAAATAAAATTAAAAATATGAGTGGATAGGCAAGGAGTTTGTTTCTGATTTGTTTCTTCTTTTCGTCCTTCCTTCCTTTCATTCATCCATTCATTCAGCCATTTACTGAGCACCTACAATGAGTGAGACACTGTGCTAGACTTTGGACATCAGCTGAAAGTAAGACAGCCCAGGGTCCTGCCTTCATGGAGCACTCTTCCTGTTTCAGAAAAGTGGTTAGTAGGGTTTGGAGTCTAGTGTTTCATGGGGAAGTGGGGCAAGGAGAAGACCAAGGGTACAGACTTTTCATTCCTAGAGCCTCATCCTGTTGGATTTCAAATGATCACTTTTCCCTCAAAGACTCTTAGACCTGAGGTCTGGGGAAAGCCTCAGTCCATACTTCACAGGAGGGTTGTGCCCTGCTAAGGGAGGAAGAAAGGTTGGTGGTTGGGGGGCGGAAGCAGTGGGGGGGGGCAGAGATTTGATGCAGTTAGTGAATTGTGAACTCTGAAAAGCGTTACGTGTGTGTGTGTGTGTGTGTGTGTGTGTGTGTGTGTGTGTGTGTGAGACTTAAAAATAAATTGCTTAGCTCATGACTCTGTGGATTGGCAGTTGAGCTGGGCTCAGCTGGGTGGTTCTTTTGGTTTTGACGGGATTCATCCAGCATCTGCAGTCAGCTGGCTGTCAAAGGCCTCACTCACATGAGTGGCTGGTAGTTGACTGGTGGTTAACAGGATGACAGGGGTGTCTGGGCCATTTGTCTCACTATCCAGCAGGCTAGCCTGGGCTTGTTCATATAATGGAGTCACAGGATTCCCAAGAGTAGCAGAGAACAAGCCCCAAAATGCAAGTGCTTTTTTTTTCTAACAGCTTTGTTGGGGCATAATTCACATTCGTTACCTGATTTTGAGTTTTGTTTTCTCTCCTGTTTGCAGGGAATCTGAAGCATGTGGTCTAGTTGACAAAAAGAGATCAGGTTTCCAGAGCTGAGGAGCGGTGCCTGTAATGAAGACAGCGTGTTTATGTGAGCAGTTTGTGGAATTTGTGACTGCAGGGGAAATTTGGAAGAAATTACTTCCTGAAAATTTCCAAGGGGCACCAAGTGGCAGCTGGTCTCCTGGGATGAGAAGGCAGGCACCCCAGAGTTTTCAACTAGGCCTAGGGGAAGAGGGAGATAGCCAACATTTAAAGTGTTTATTTTTAAAAATACACACAAATGCAGTTTTTAATCTTCAAAAATTATTTTTAAGCAAATTGGGGAGGGGGGTATTTTTATTTTCTTAAAGGAGACAGATTAAAAGTTGGAGGAGAGTGGGGAGCTTTGGTTGCCAGTTTGTGGGGCAGGGTGCAGCTGAGAGGCAGGGTTTGGGCCTTAGTACTATCCAGGTGGAACTCTCAGGGTGGGGAGACTAATCGGCAGACTGGGAGGTCGAGAAGAAGTCCACTGGTGGGTGGTGTTTTAGGATTATGTATCTATTTTATTTTTTAATGAAATCTTTGAAAATCTCCCTCTTTGTCCCATTGTCCTTTGTAAACCGCCACTGACTATAAACACAGTTCTGAACCTTTCCTCTTGCTGAAGTATCAAGAATAACCCTCCTGCTTCCAATCTCTGCTCTGGCCCAGACTGGGAGGCTGACCCTGAGTGCTGGATCCTGCTGGGGAGCTAGCCTGTCCCCAGCCCAAGTCCTGGGACAGAAGACCAAACTCTGTCCCTTGCTGGGGCCTCTTCATGGGCGGGGGAGTGGGGTACATGGGATTACCAGCACTGCAGCAATGAAGAGGGACTTGCTGGCACCCTGTGAAGGAGCTGCCCCTGCCTGGGGAGAGATTTAGGGATGGGAAGTTCAGGTTGGCATGTCAGATCTAAGAGGAGCATTTCCGTGGATAGAAGGGATACTTCCCAGTCAAGTGCAGACAATTGGCACACGTAAGGAAAAGGGGAAGTGGTTGTAATGCACTGGTGCCACTGTAACCTCAGTGGAGATGGCAAAAATGGGTATGGAAGATAATGAGAGAGATAAGGAAGAGAAGGGGACAACCAAACATCTTGATATTGTAATTTTATTTACCAAATATTTAGAAGCTCCTTCAACCGCTGGGACTGGGATGAGAGACAAAGACACAACCTCATCCTGGTCATCTAGGAATTCCCAAACAAGGCAAGGGTAAAGGAAAATAAGCAGATCCCAACATGTTTCAAGCTCTGTTACCAACATGAACCCAAAGCTGTGGGAGCACTAAAAAGGGAATAACTCGCCCTGCTGGTGAGGCATCCCAGGATGTTTCTAAGGGGATATTTGAGCCTTGCCTCTTGGGTGAGATGTATTTCTCTGGGCCCCCGAGAAGGAGAAGGGCATTCCACAGAAGGGAGTGGAAAAAGCCTTGAACATGTCCTAAGATTGGAATAGCCAAGCTTTTATTAAGTGGCATTGGGCACCTGGTCAGCTAGGAATACCAGTCACTTCAAATGCCCACTATTCTAATTATACATTCTCAGCTTAAGGGCAATTTTACTTATATCAAAAAGAAGGGGAATTTTAAAAAGAATAGAAGAGCAGAAAGGTGCTGAATGGAGCAGTTCAGGGTTGGGGAAGGCCAGGAAAACCGGGCAAATGGGAGCTCTGGAATCGCCAGTCTACAAGAGACCACCCACCAAGGTTTTCCATCTCAAAGGCTTGCTTAGCCCAGTTTCTGCTGCCCTATCCCAGTCTTTTCAAGGGGACCCACCCTCAAAGTTTTCACCCAAATCCCTGTGAAGGGCTCAGCCCTGTAGGCAGCTGCCAGGTAAAGATAATTGGTGCCCCATTTTCCTTTCCATGGCCATGTCTAGAAGAATATGCCGTCCAGTGGGGGAGAGTAGCAGAGGGTCCCAGGAGAGTCCTTTGTCACTGGGCAGCTGATGCCTCCTCTCCCTGCCAGGCTGGCACTGCCTGTCTGAGCCCCAGCTCTTGCCTCGGCTCTGGCCAAGCAAGAACCAAAGCAAGTTTTTCAATTGACCCACTCCGGGCCTCCCGGAGGCTGGGCCTGCTCCTGAGAGAGGGCACCACCTCAATGGCCTTCAGGATTCTTTTTCATTGGCTTCTTGTTTAAAAATGCTAGGCTAGGGCCAGGCGCAGTGACTCAAGCCTGTAATCCCAGCACTTTGGGAGGCTGAGGCAAGAGGATTGCCTAAGTTCAGGGGTTTGAGACCAGCCTGGGCAACTTGGTAAGACCTCGTCTCAAACTGGGCATGATAGAACACGCCTGTGGTTCCAGCTACTTGGAAGGCTGAGGCGGAAGAATTGCTGGAGCCCAGCAGGTCGAGGCTGCAGTGGCTGTGAGTGTACCACTGCCCTCCAGCCTGGGCGACAGAGTGAGACTTCAAATAATAAAATAATAAATAAATAAAAATGCTAGGCTGGCCGGGCTCGGTGGCTCAGCCTGTAATCCCGCGCTTTGGGAGGCCGAGGTGAGTGGATTGCCTGAGCCCGCGGGTTCGAGACCCACCTGGGCAACTTGGCAAGACCTCATCTCTACAATAAATCAAAAAATTAGCTGGGCGTGGTAGCATGCGCCTGTAGTTCCAGCTACTTGGAAGGCTGAGTGGAAGGATCGCCAGAGCCCAGCAGGTCGAGGCTGCGGTGGCCAGGAGCGTGCCACTGCACTCCAGTCTGGGCGACAGAGTGAGACTCCAACTCAAAAAAAATGCTAGGCTAACACACACACGCAGAGAGAGAGAGAACTAGGAATTATTTTAAATTTTTAAAAATTAACATTGAAATACCCCAAGCAAGTTAGGCACAGCATCCACAAAACCAGAATTATCATAAGGGCAGAGGAAAAACCATGGAGAGGAAATACACCAAAATATTAACTAAGGTAAGCTTTTATGGAGGAGGAAGGTATAAGGATGGTTTATTTTTCTTATTTCTATTTTTCAATATTTTCCAATTTTTCGCTAGTAAGCATGTTTTGCTTTAATAATTTTTTAAAAATTCATAAACTTAAAAAAAAAGAATTGATCTGTGGGGGAGTTACAGATCAAAGTCAATTCATGACGCCCACCACTGAGGAAGAGTTTGTGCTCAGGCCCTGGGGCTGTTCTATTCGCCTGGAAGACCGATCAGCGGGGGTGGGGGTGTGGAGAAGGGAGAGTAGAGGGGTTGCTTTTGGTTTACATGTCTAGACTAGAGAGGGTCTTTTTAGATCTGTTGGCTTGAGGGTGGGGCAAATCCCTTTGAGAAACAATTACCCACCCTGCCACCCCCCACCTCTTGTGTCTGCAAGAGACCAGCCACTATAACTGTAATAACAATGGCAATGGCAATGCAAGCATTGGCATTTGTCCCATTTTACTAATCATTTTCACTTATAGTAGGTCACTATCCACCCTGCTGGGTTGGTATTATCATCCCCACTCTATAGATTAGAAAACTGAGGCTACAGACGACGAAGTAACCTGCCCCTTTGTAAGTGGCAGAGTCAGGAACCAAACCCGTCTGGAACTGCAAGTTCCCTTTCATTTTCCACTGCCCCACACTAGTGCCACCAGAATATTTTTAAACTGTGACTTCAGTGTAAACAACTTTCTTATTGCTGTCAAAGTCCAAGCTGGACCAAGCCACATGCTGCAGGCCTTTACCACACAGCATCATTCACTAGTTGTGTGCTTTTCAGCAAGTTACTTAATCTTTCTGGGTATGTCTCCTTACCCATAAAATGGGGTGAATAATTCTTACACCTCATGAGCTATTGTGAATGGTTAGTGAATTATCAAAGATGGAAGCTCTTTGAAGTCTAAAGTATTGTGTATAGGAGGGTCTGCCATGGAGATGGGTCAGGAGAGGCTTACCTCTGAGGAAAACCCACAGGTTCCACTGTCTCCGAGGACCTCACAAGGACCAGAGAGACCAGGAGAGAAGTTTAAGCTATATCTACAACTCAAGGGTTAGGAAAATAACCATTTTAAAAAGACTATATTGTCTGGGTATGGTAGCTCACACCTGTAATCCCAGCATTTTGGGAGGTCAAGGTGAGAGGATTACTTGAGCCCAGGAGTTCGAGACCAGCCTGGGCAACATCGTTTCTACAAAAAGTAAAAAAAATAAAATTAGTCGGGCATGGTGGTACACACCTGTAGTCCCAGCTACTCAGGCAACTGAGATGGAAGGATTGCCTGAGCCCAGAAGGTCAAGGCTCTCGGGAGCAGTGATCGTGCCACTGCACTCCAGTCTGAGTGACAGAATGAGACCCCGACTCAAAAAAAAAAAGATATATGTATTGATATGCATATATTTGCATAAAACATCTTTGGAAAAATACACAAGAAACTGGGACACCTCGGTTGCCTCCAGGCAGGGGAACCAGGTGGCAAGTAGCAGGGGAGAGAGGGAAACTTGCACTTTGTTCCTTTTGGTACCGTTTGATTTTTGAACCATGTGAATGTATTACCTGGTCCCAAAAAAAGTAAATAAATAAAATTTTAAATTTTTTTTCAAAAGCCAACGGAAAATTCCCAAGCCAGTTTACCTTTGGAGAGGGTGGATCTGCCTCTGTTGCATTCATTGTGAGCTGTCATAGAGAGAGCAGTATATTTCCAATTCTATATTTAAAAGGCTCTTGCTAAGGCAGAAAGACTTCTTTATAAGAAAAGCAAATATTGTCATTCAACAAAAAAAGAAGGAGGAAGAGGAGGAGGGAAAGGAGAAGAAAGAGAAAAGCAGAAGAAGGAAAGAAAATGGCCATGTAGGCCAAGCATGTTTGACATCTCTGAGCCTCTGCACAGAGCTCCTGCAACTCCTCCTCATGACTCCTCATGACATTTGCCTGGTGCAGGTCGCCAGACCTCCTGCTCAGTGCCAGGCCCAAAGCTGACGGTAATACTTTAAAGTGCAACATATGCACTTCAGTCTTAGACTGCCTGGGTTTAAGCCCCTCCCTGTCACTCAATAGAAAGTAACTCCCTCTCTCTGAACCTTAATCTCCTCATCTATCAAACAGGACATTACCTGTACTATTTATTGGGAGGGTCGTGAAGGACCAGAGAGAGAATGCAGAAAATCACACAGTAGAGGGCATGTTAGATAGTAGACACTGATCCTGCCCTAAATGTAAACCCAGTCTGGGTAGGGAAACTTCCTAAGGTTCCCTGGCTTCAGGAATTAGGGAAATAGTATACAAATCGGTGTGGCTATGCATTTGTACATTTTTCTGGGGCAAGGAGCCATATCAGATTCTCAACACTCAAGAGAGTTTTGTGATTACAAAATGAATGAGATCTACAAATATAGAGGTAAAGACAAACATAAGCAGAGGCTTCTAGAACAGGAGTCCCTCACCTCACAGTCTCTGCATATGCTGGTCCTTCTGCTTGTTATGCCTAGATCTTCCCCCAGACTGACTCCTTCCCCTCATTCAGTTTTCAGCCTCAATTAAATACCCTGGCCACCTGGGCAACAGGGTGAGCCTTCGACTCAAGAATAAAAAAATAAAAATAAAGTAGTTACTCTGCCCTCTCAGTCCCCAAATACCATTCATCATTATCTTATTCTTATTCATGCATTAATTCATTCTCATTTTCTCTCTCTCTCTCTCTCTCTCTCTCTCTCTCTCTCTCTCTCTCTCTCTCTCTCTGTCTCTCTCTCTCTGAAAACTTTGTCAGTTCCACCTGGCATAATACCTGCCACCTGGTCCACTCAGTACATACTTAAGGAACAGTGGATCAATGCCTTAAGTTCTGAGTCTTATGAGACACAGAGGAGGGACAGGCAATCTAGACAAGGCAATCAGGAAAACTACAAGCAAGCAATGACACTCAAGCTGAATCTTGAGCCAGATGTAGGAAGAGGCATTCCAGGCCAAGGGACTAAAGTGCATAAAAACAAGAAGGATCAAGAAATTTAGGGAAGCAACGAGCAGTTCGGTGTTGCTGGAGCACGGCATATTGGACAGTGTTCAAACAAACCAAATGTAAAAAGATGTTTTTAAGACAATGAAGGAACATTAGACATAGACTAGATAATGTTAAGGAATTATTGATAATTTTCTTAAGTACAGTAACAGTATGGTATATATCTATATATATATAGATACATCTTAAATTCTCATCTGTTAAAGATACAAACAGATGTATTTACAGGTAAAATAATATATCTGAGTTTATTTTAAAATACTGCAGAGGAGGGCCAGGCACAGTGGCTCAAGCCTGTAATCCCAGCACTTTGGGAGGCCGAGGCAAGTGGATTGCCTGAGCCCACGGTTCGAGACCAGTCTGGGCAACTTGGTGAGACCTCATCTCTACAATAAATCAAAAAATTAGCTGGGCGTGGTAGTTCACTCCTGTAGTTCCAGCTACTTAGAAGGCTGAAACAGAAAGATCACCTGAGCCCAGCAGGTTGAGGCTGCAGTGGCTGTAAGTGTGCCACTGCACTCCAACCTGGGTGGTAGTGTGAGACTCCAACTCAAAATAAAATAAAAGAAAATACTGCAGAGGAGGTCGGGCACAGTGGTTCATGCCTGTAATCCCAGCATTTTGAGAGGCAGAGGTGAAAAGATTGCCTTAGCCCAAGGGTTTGAGACCAGCTTTGGCGACTTGGTGAAACCTCGTCTTTACAATAAATCAAAAAGTTATTTGGAGCCGGGCTCGGTGGCTCAGCCTGTAATCCCGCGCTTTGGGAGACTGAGATGAGTGGATTGCCTGAGCCTGAGGGTTCGAGACCCGTCTGGGCAGCTTGGCGAGACCTCATCTCTAAAATAAATCCAAAAAAAATTAGCCGGGCGTGGTAGCGCACGCCTGTAGTTCCAGCTACTTGGAAGGCTGAGGCGGAAGGATCGCCAGAGCCCAGCAGGTCGAGGCTGCAGTGGCCTGGAGCATGCCACCACACTCCAGTCTGGGCGAGAGTGAGACTCCAACTCAAAAAAAAAAAAGAAAGTCGGGCATGGTGGCACGCACCTGTAGTTCTGGCTACTTGGAAGGCTGAGGCAGAAAGATCACCTGAGCCCAGCAGGCCAAGGCTGCGGTGTCCATAAGTGTGCCACTGCACTCCAGCCTAGGCGATGGAGTGAGACTCCTACTCAAAAAAAAAAAAAAAAAAATACTGCAGAGGAGAAAAAATGAATGTGGAGGGAAAGGGGTTAGATAGATGAAACAAAATTTGAAAATATTGGCCAGGCTTGGTGGCTCAGCCTGTAATCCCAGCACTTTGGGAGGCCAAGGTGAGTGAATTGCCTGAGCCCATGGGTTCGAGACCAGCCCGGGCAACCTGGCGAGACCTCGTCTCTACAATAAAATAAAAAAATAGCCTGGCATGGTAGTATGCGTCTGTAGTTCTGGCTACTTGGAAGACTGAGGTGGAAGGATCACTGGAGCCCAGAAGGTCGACGCTGGGGTGGCCATGAGCGTGCGTGCCGCTGCACTCCAGCCTGGGCAAAGGAGTGAGACTCCAACTCAAAAAAAGAAAATATTGATCACTGTTGAAGTGGGTTGGATGAATACATGGAAGTTGATTATACTATTCTCTCTGCTTTTGTGTGTTTTTTTTTAATTTTCATAATCACAAAGTGGAGTTATATATTAGTAAGTGGCAGAAAGTAAAAATAGCAAAGATCAGATCACAAAAAGCCTCCTGTGTCAGGTGGAGGAGGCAAGACTTGACCCTACTGATGAGAAAATTATCAAAGAATTTTAAGTCAAAGAGTGATCTGATCAGATTTGCATTCAGAAAAACTCACTCTGGCCACTGTGTGGACAACAGAAATGAACCTGGTGAGGTCCAGCTCCAAAGTGGCTGCCTATGAGAAGCCTCTTTTTACCTCCAATGGAGTCCTAGCACCTTCCTCCTTCGGCCCACAGTGCCTTTCTGCTTACCACTTACTTGATGAGTGAGAGAATGTGTTGGAGGGGAGTAGTGTTTAATAGAAATACTTTTTTCCCCAATATATGCCTGAGGTAAAAACAGTCACACAATACAGATGATGGTTCCCTCATATCCCTTATATCTCAGTGATAACCACTGTTAGCAATTTTTACCAAACATTTTTCATTTATTTCATAAATATTATTAAGTATGTTCTATGCAGTGTACCAGGCACCAGGGTTACATCAGTGTACAAAACAGACAATAATCCCTGTCCCCATGGAGCTGGCATTATGCATATATAATCATTTGGCTTTTATGTGAATGAATATAAACTGTTCTGTAACCTGATTTTTTTCACTTAATTACATGCCATGGATAGCTTTCCATCAATCCAGAAAAAACTACCTTGATCATCTTTTATTATGACATATCCCAGACATACCCAAAAGTAAGGCACACCTGATCCCTTAAAATGGTCACATTATATGTATATTCCAAAATTTGTTTAACCCGTCCCCTGTTGCCCAACATTCAGAATTTTCTCAGTGTTCCTTACAGATAAAAACACTGTACAATAACAACAAAAACTACTAGAGCAAAAAAAATGAATTCAGCAAGGTTAACAAGCAAAAATCACTTGTGAGCCGGACTCGGTGGCTCAGCCTGTAATCCCGCGCTTTGGGAGGCTGAGGTGAGTGGATTGCCTGAGCCCGCGGGTTCGAGACCCTCCTGGGCAACTTGGTGAGACCTCATCTCTACAATAAATCAAAAAAATCAGCCGGGCATGGTAGCGCGTGCCTGTAATTTCGGCTACTCGGAAGGCTGAAGCGGAAGGATCGCCGAAACCCAGCGGGTCAAGGCTGGGGTGACCGGGAGCAGCCACTGCACTCCATTATGGGTTAAATTGTGAGACTCCAACTCAAAAAAAAATAAAAAAATAAAATAATAAAATAAAATAAAATTTAAGAGCTACTGTTAAAAAATAGAAGTAGAATGTATAAAGTCGAAGTAGAATGTATAAAGTA
>CAUYQG010272085.1:0-36484 GCA_963574415.1 Tarsius wallacei | reverse complement strand
AGTGACTCAGCCTGTAATCCCGTGCTTTGGGAGGCCAAGGTAAGTGGATTGCCTGAGCCTGCGGGTTCGAGACCCGCCTGGGCAACTTGGCGAGACCTCATCTCTACAATAAATCAAAAAATTAGCCGGGTGTGGTAGCGCGTGCCTGTACTTCCAGCTACTTGGAAAGCTGAGGTGGAAGGATCGCCGGAGCCCAGCAGGTCGAGGCTGCGGTGGCTGCGGCCACTGCATTCCAGTCTGGGCGACAGAGTGAGACTCCAACTCAAAAAAAAAAAAAAAAAAGGGGGCATAGTTTCTATTGTCAAACTGTGATAATAAATCAGATTGGGAGATAAATTATTGTTCATAAAAATAATTTGAAATATTTAGTGTTACACAAATTTACATCCCAATCTGGCTATTGTGACTATTAAGAAATATGTTCTTTTTGTGTGCGTGTGTGTGTGCGTGTGTGCGCCTATTTGAATATGTTCTAATTAAGAAACCACAATTTATCTTTATCAAAGATAACTATTGAAAGATAATGTGTTCTAATTAAGAAACCACAATTTATCTTTATCAAAGATAGCTATTGAAAGATAAGCCTCACTCAATTCTAATAATAAATAATAAATTCTTTTAAAGCATAAGCTATATAACAAATTTTTTTTTTGGCTCCCTGTGTCATTTGGAATGAATCTATAGTCCTATGCTGGGAAAATTATTCCTTTGACCTCATCTCCAATTAATCTTCCAACCACTTACTCTATTTCAGCCACACTTTCATGAACTAATCTAAGGGCATTTATTCTTGCTAAGTCACTATGCCTAGAGTACTCTTTCCTAAACTGTCTTTCTTTCTGATTTATTCACATCATATGTATATCTTGTAAATAGATGTACATGCATATATATAAACACATATTTACATAAAACACCATCTCAGTGTTTCTTTTGTTAAAGATTTGCTGACAATTAAGTCCCTCAGTTTTCATGTATCCAAATGCATTCTTATTTTGCTTTTATCTTTTGATGTTATATACTATAGGTATACAATTATGGTTTGACAAATATTTCCTTTCCATATTTAAAGCATATTTTTCTACCGTTTTCTCACTCTCATCATTTCTGTTGAGAAGTTTGTTTTTAATTTTATTAATTTTCTTGGTACTCATGTTTCTTTCAGGATTTTCCCTCTGCTCTTTCTTTTCAGCACAATGATATGCTTTGACTATTTTTCCCTACTTGGGGTTCATAGTGCTTTTTGAATTTAGAGCTTGATGTGTTTCATCAGTTGTGGGCAAGGCAACTTTGAAGAAGAGTTGGGATTATGAGCCATCAGGAGCTGAGAGATGAGTACAGTGCCCAGGTGACATAAGCCTGGACAGGGCATCAATTGTGTTTACTCCAAACCCGCTACATTATGTTTTGAAGTAGGGGCCAGAAACTATAGCATATGGGTCAAGTCTGGCTGGCAGCTTACTCTATAAATAATATCTTATTGGATCACAGTCACACTCAAATGTGTTTAGGTATTATCTAGGGCCGATTTCATACCTATTTGTTTAGATAAAAATCTAAGACTGTTATCATTCACAAATGACAAAATTGAGTAGTGCCACAGAGACTGTATGATTTTCAAAGCCTAAAATATTTACTATTTAGTCCTCTACAGAAAAAGTTTAGAAAATAACTATGGTTTTATAGTTAGACAGTGTTGGAAAAATACAACAAAACATCTGGTGCTAACATATAATAATGCTTGCTTTTTACATTTTACCTAACTTTTCTGAACCTAGCTTGGTGATTGTATACACTAGAAATAATATTTATTTAACAGAATTGTAATGAGAAGTAAATAATAAAATGCATAGCAGAATCCAGAAATCATAGTCTGGCATACAGTATGCCCTCAGAAAGTGTAATTCAGTCAACTTAATTTTTTCTTTTGTATTCTGTTTGTAGCAGCCAAGTTCAGGGCACAAATACCTCAAGCGTAAGATATCGACTGTCTATTACTTCCATTTTCCATTTCTTCAATCTATCATTAATATGACTATGTTCAATAACAATATGATTTTCTTCATTTAGCAGTATGATATGAATAGTTATTATCTTTTGATACAAAATATTTATTTCCCTTTACTTTATCCAAAGCAGTGATACTGCCCATTTTATCATTTGGAGGACAGAATTAGAACATGCTGAACAGCCAAATGTGTTATATGAAGATGAAATACTTCCAGTAATGCAAAAAAAGGAAATATATTTGTTGGTGTTGTTGTTAACTCTGTAATAACACAGAACATTAAAATATTTGGGTTTTAATTTATCATTAAAGTTATTTTTGAATGACCACAAAGGGCTTTTGTAAAAAATGTAAGTAATGAAAGTTATACACATTCAAGGGATAATGAACAAAAAAGAGAAGAACCCAAACATTAGAAGATCTAAGCCTGGGATGTTGTCCAATTAAGTTGGCAAGGAAAGTAACCACTGTCTGAACCTTGCTGGCTCAGGGTCTGCTCCAGCTGACCACCTTGTCCTTACAAGCATGGGAAATTAACCTTGCCTGGCTTCTGAACGTGTGACAGTTAAATACCTATTCTTTTGATGAGTGGAAAATTCATTCTTTCTGTCAATGTGCTGTTGCCAGCCATCTGCTCTTGGGAAGTGATGCCCATCCATTACTGTGCATCTTCACACCATTGCCTTTGAGATACCTCATGAAGAATTCTCTTTCACTTCCTGCTTACAGGAAACTCCTTAAGACATTCTGGGTACAAGGGGAAAGCTTCTGGATTCAAATATTCTAAAATGCCACAAGCTAGTATATTATGGAAGGACAATACTGTTATGCTTGAAAATGAATGGTTGCAAGCTGATTTATGCGGTATTGCATGTTTTATATCAAGCTTTTTTAATAATTTATTTTGTGATTAATGTGTCCAAAGTATTGTCTAATGCAATGATTCTCAGCTGTAATATGCATCAAAATTACCTAGAGAGCTAACTAAAACCTAGATCACAGGCCTCCAGCAACAAAACTTCTGATTCAGTAGAATTGGAGGGGTCACTGAGAATCTGTATGTCTAATGTTTTCCAGGTGATGCTGATATTGGGTAACACAATTGGAGAAACACTGTTACAACCTAGAAAACTCAGAAAAGATTAAGTTTTGTTATAACAAGGTTCTATGAGATAATAAGTACTTGTAATTTTCCCTTTTGGGTTCCACAATTTGTATTGCTGTTTTTTCAACAGGTTTATTCAGTTCAAATATCCTTTTAGTGAGTTTTTGTAGGCATTTTAAAAAAGTAAAATTCATGAAATGTTACATTGTCACCATCACATGAGACTGTATAACTTACATGTCTGACTGAATAATTTATATATGTATGCATGTGTGTATAACATTGTGTGTGTTTATAAAAAATACCAAACTATTGTATTTGAGTTGTATACCTCAGTTATGTGTGGTCTAAGGCTGAGCCTTTAAACTGTTCAGCTTTCTTCATTTTCTTATTCTAGTTTTGATAATTTGTTGATTCCATGCTTCTTTGTTAGCCAATAATTTAATATAGAACAGCTACTTCAAATGTATAAAGCTTTTCTTCCCTTCCACCTACCTCATTTCCTTCTTGTTTTTATAAAACACTTATTTAAGAAAAATAATTACAGATAAATTTTCCTTTTTCTGCAATTGTTCCTCTTTTATCTTTCAAATGTGAGTTTTATTTCGATAGTTGTAATTATTACCATTTTTTTTGCTAAGTTACAGATCATGCTAAAATTTTCATTTATTCTTTTCAAAATGTCAGCTGCAAAATGCTATCATATCTATTCAAAGTCATCTCTTGGTATATGTAGGAGATTAGTTCCAGAACACCAGCATATACCAAAATCTGTGCATATTCAAGTTTTTCAGTAGACCCTGTGAAACTCACTTATACCAAAAGTTGACCCTTGTTATATGTGCGTATACATGGGTTTTGAATCCTGGGAATACTGTATTTTCAATTTGCAGTTGGTTGGAAATAAGTCTGTATGTAAGTAGATCAGTTAAAACCTGTGTTGTTTAAGAACCAATTGTTTTCATATTTTTCTGGTCTGAAATAAGATATAAGGCCTTGATATTTGTAATGTGGGGCCAATGGGAGAGATTATAGTCCCTGAATTTTTTGATGTAAAGAGAATTCTTCCAGGTTTTGGGACAGCTGAAAAAAGTATTTCTTCCTATATCACAAATAATTAAATTTGATATTTTTTTATTCTAAGACTAGTAACCATCTCTCACACTGTAGTTTCCACAGATGGTGTCAGAATTTGACTTCTAAGGAAAAAAAAGAAGGTAAAGAAAAAATAATTTAAAATAATAACAAGCCAAGATTGTTCATAGACATGAAATCTCTGGATACACAATTCTTAATGATTAAAATTTCTAAAGTCCAGAATTGTAATTATAACAAGCTCTAGTTCATGGTTTTCATGTCTTAAGAATAATTATTATTTAACCACTGCCCTCTTTATAAAGTAGAAAATAAACTGTTTCAAGCAAAACTCATTATTCAATTTGTAGTTAATTGATATAATTAGAGTATATTTTGTCATTTTCTTTTTCCAAACTGATGATAATGTGAAAAATGTGTTGGCTACTTTGCATTTGCTTTCTTGAAATATTTGTCAGGCTAGTTCACAGTCTGAAAAAAAATTGTCCCTTTTTTTTTTTTTTTTACAGAGTTTATTTACAGTACTTTTTCGGTGCTTTATATATGCTAGTGGAAATTTTCATATACATTTTAGTTTCTTAAACTGCAATGATCTTCAGATATTTCTGGTAAATTTAGATCTGTGAAAGATCTGTCTCAGTAAATAACATTTATTAAAGACCTGTACCCCTGCCTATTTACTATAAAGCCTAACACATTAATTTCATAATTTTATGATTACTCCGTATTAAGTTTTTTACTCCTATTTTAAGGCTACTTTTAAAAATTAATGTAAAGTAGTGGTTCTAAAGTGGATAAATTTTGTCCCCTAGGGAAACTTAGTAATATCTACACCTTGGACAGAAGGAAGTGTGTGCTACTGCTATCTACTAAGTAGTGGTCAGAGATGCTGTTAAACATTCTATAATAAACAGGAATGTCCCTCATTATGAACAATTTTCTGTTACAAATGTCAATAGTGCTGATGTTTAGAAATCTGATCAAAAGTATCTCACGTGGGCAACCCCCTCGGGTCCCATCCCACTGTGAGAGCTTTTCTGTCCTCTCAATAAATCCTGCTTTCTCACTTAAAAAAAAAAAAAAAAAAAAGTATCTCACTAAGTGCACCTTAAAATGCTACAAAACTGAAATCATATTTGAATCTATTGCTTGTGTACTTTCTTGCATTAGCATCAATTTATGGTGACCTAGTCAGTGATTTCTTTTTACTGTCTAACAATTATGATTTGTGTAATCCTCCTGAGTTTTAGCTGTGAAGGGAAGTTTGAATGAAAATAAGATCTTTCAATTTTGGAATGGATGTTTACTTTATGTGGGTAGGTAATGCTTAATTATGCTGTCCACTATTGCTAATTTTATTATTAATTTATTTTCATTTTCTATGTGATTATATTTTATAAACTGTTGTATAATAGACGTCTTATGAAAATGACAAGAAATATAAAGTTGCTGTGCATCTTTTTTAAAATCCATTTTACAAATGAATATCTACTCAACTGAAAAAAATCAGGGTAAGTCATAATTCAGATGCAAAACAGTAATTCACTTCCCTTCTAACTTTTTTTTTTTGAGTGAGCTGAAAAAGAGAGAATGAAGATGAACAGAAAATTCAAAATAACACTATGAGTATGAAATTATCGTAGAGAAAATGTGTCCTATTTTCTTGGAGAGAAAGAGCAACTAATCATTTTACTGAGATATAAACTCTGATGACAAAGACCCATTCATGATCTGAAATCAGAACTTGGGTCTAGGCCAGAAGATAGCAGAATTGTATAGCTACCTTGAGTTAAAAAATAAAATGGAACTTAGTGTCATTGGAACAAAACTGACAAATATTGTTATATTATTCTGTATTTCCTCCTTTCCTGTGTTCATCATTAAATTTAAATGCATATTACTATTACACTTATCGTATGAAATGCATGGTGTTGACTAGAGAAAATTAAAGCATTTCAAAGACAGGATCTTTGTAATTCAGGAGTTTCAGTCTTTATAGCACAAATGAACAATAATATATGTTTTTGGATACTTTATGTGTGTCTCATTTGCTTAAGTGACCCCACAGACATTCTAAGCAGAACATCTCAGTCTCTTCTGGACAAAGATTAAGTTTTAAATACATATATCTGTATGTGTATTCTTATATTTGTATACTTGTTTTTAATGATGGAGTGGATGTGCAGATGTTAAGAAGCAACTGAGTATGTGTGTGTGTGTGTGTGTGTGTGTGTGTGCGCCAATCCATTTTAATAACATAATTATTACATTATCATATACTATAGCATAATATATCAGAATAATATATCATATTATGTATTATTATAATTACATGATTATAAAATAAAATACTATAATAAGATATATAACAAAATGGAGGCTTGGGATGTATTTCAAAATTAAAAGGGAAATTTTCAAAAAAGCACAGTCTTTTTTCTTTCTTGATTATGTTAAACAAATACTCCCTGATTCAAATAATTGTTTAGTAAAAATTATTTCTAACTAAAGCACACAGCACAATTTTAAAGTGTCTTCTATTCCCAATGATATAAAATAGTGCCTCATTAATGTTTCAGTTCATATATGAAACACTAAAGAAATTGTTTTCAAAAGAGGATTCAAATTTTTGCTGTTGTGTACGTTTTTCATAAGTTTTAAAATGAATGAAATTACTGCTCTAATAGCTTAGTGCCTGAGGTACACAAAAGATTCAATGTTCACACAAGCAACAAGTGTATCATTAAATATGTAATGAGCATTCACTTTAAGACAGGGTTACTCTCAGGATAGAGGCATGAAGAAGAAAAACAAGAGCCTGATATTCCTAAGACTCACAGTCTGTTCACTCTTCAATAATTAATCGAAGCAACAGAGATGAGAAATTCAGGTGGGGACATTGGATATAAGGAATCAGTAAATTCAAGTGTGAGAAGGGGGTATTTAGAAATCACATTTAAGGAAATCACCCTTTTGACTTATTCTAGATGGTGGTGGAAACTTTCTTTGAGTCACTGGCTGTTCTGAGGCTCCCAGATAGAGTTGAGGGACAAAATCCAACTCAAATAATGGGAAGGTTATAATGCAAACTGGCTCTACTAAGCACTATCAACCCAGAATGATTATTCTGGGACCTAGGTCGTTTACATTTTAATTGTTATGATGATTAGTTTAATATGTCCACCTGGCTAAGCTATAGTAAACAGATGTTTGATCAAATATCAGTCTAGATCTTACAGTTACTTTTTAAGCTGAAATTCACATTTCAATCAACAGACTTTTAGCAAACTGATTAACCTTCGTAATGTGGCTGGGTTTAATTCAGTCAGTGGAAGACCTTAAGAATAAAGACTGAGATTTCCCAAAGAAGGAATTTTTGTCAAGACGAAGACATAGAAACCCTGCCTGAATTTCCAGACTGCTGTTGCCATGGGGAACTCATAATTAAGACTGTAACATGAACTCTTAATCTGAATTTGAAACCTACTAGCCTGGTCTACATATTTCAGATTTCTCAGTTCCCACAATTGTTCCATATATATATACACACACGCGCGCGCGTACACACACACACACACACACACACACACACAACCTGTTTCTCTGGAGATCCTTGACTAATGCAGTATCATACTTTGCTGCATCTGTGCATGTCTACAATACAATCCATGTCCATTTTCCTTTGCCTTCCAGTCACGTGAGATGTCAAGATACTACTCTCCTCTGTGCCTCTGGCAATAGACCTTTCACTGTTTCCCTCCTCCCCTGGGTCTTGATTAAGCTGATTCTCTTGCACAGGATTTTGTGCCTATAAAAATGTATCCCCAGTTGCTTTTAAACTATTTTTTAATAACTTGCAGAACCATTTTTAAGAGTTGGATCAAGTAACACTGTGTAGGTTTCTATTCCCATCCTCAATGGCTGCCCTCTGGCAACTGCTGCTAACACTTTTATACCAGAAACTTTGGTGACTCACAAGAGCTCAACAAAAGCTCTTCCAATTAACAAATAAATAAATAAATAAATAAATAAATAAAATAAAGATAAAATCATTTGATCTGAAAAATACAGTGAATTTTTACTAACAAAGTTGAGGAACAGACAACTGCAACCCTTTGCTACTTCCAAAAATCTTTGTGTTATCAAAATGATAGTAGCACTAGATTAGCAGGCTGAAAGAGAGAGAGAAACAGGATGAGAGAGAATGAAAGACAGAGAAAAAGAGTTAAAATATTATTTAACTTGTAACATCTATTTATCTATTTACAATCAAAATGTTTCAGTTTATTATTTCCTTTTTATCTTTTCTTTTTTCCTTTTTTAAGTAATCCTTTCCTACTCCTAAGCTTTTATAATAAGTAGAAAAATGTCCAGAGCAATCACATATCAACATATAGTGATATTTAAGTGTTATCAACATGTATTGATACTCAGGTAGCATGTCTCTTGATTTGGGGGCAATATGCTAAATATTTTGTACAAAAATTGAGTACAAACTTATTTTATTATTGTTTATTTTCCCAATTTAGGATGATTATTTCTAGACTTCAATTTGCAATTTTGAAAAAGTATAGCTTTGTAGGAAATATCAAATGTATCTCCATTATTTGGTGACAGAAAAGAGAAAGGGAAAATATTCTGCTAGGTTGACAGCTGTCAGCAATTATTAAGGTTTTGTTCAGAGAAATGATTACATGTTTACTAAGAAAAAAAAGACTTATAATTGAGGTGCTCAAAATTTTTACCTTTAATATTACTTTTTAAAATATAGGAAAAAAGTAAAGTCTTGTGATGTTATATAGTAGATTTACTTTACAGTAGTTCAGGTCCAAATTTCCCTTTTCATCTTACTGTGCTGATAAATATTCAATAATTATACCCCATCTTTAAGTCATATTGAACTTCTTACAATAAGTGATTATTACATCCTTGATGTTCTCTCTTCCTAAAATTTCTTTAGACTCCTCTTTTAGCTAACATATTTTAACTAGTTTTAGAAGATTCAGATTGAATGTCTCCTGATGTACTGAATTATCTTACATCTCTACATAAAACATGTTTAATTACTTTTGGTATAGCAATAAAATATGCATTTATAATGAGTTCTCCATTTTTTATGATATATATGATGTTTCATTTAAAAACATCTCCTTCTATTAAACTATGAACTCCTGAGGGGGAAAAAAAGTCTACTGTACTCATTATTTATGTACAAAATCAGTATATGCCCCAATATACTAATATCACCTGAATATGTTGAGTTATAGAGAATATAAAAAGTAAAATATTAGAGACAACAATATAAAGCAAGAAAATTTGCAAATGCCAGTCATTTATAGCTTAAGTTTGAGGTATAGTATTTTTTTTCTAATGACAATTTTATTGGTTCTCTTGTCTAAGCATGTATATTTTATTTCCTCACAAAAATTTCAAAGTATTTTCACCATTTGGAATCTGTAGAGTTTAGTACTTTAAAGAGGGAATCAAATCCAAATTTTACATAGTCCACAGAGAAGTGATAATCTACGCTTACTATTAGGATCACCTGAGAAGCTTCAAACACACACACACACACACACACACACACACACACACACACACACATACACACACATTTTTCTGACTATTATCCCTAAATAGTTTGATTCATTGGACATTTACATTAGAGAAAGGTTCAAGTTTGAGGAAAAAAACTTTAATTTTGAATTAAAATTAAGAATAATTTTTAAGTAGACACAAAATGGGACAATAGCCCATTTTTGGTCAGGTGGTGTCATCAAGCAATTTATTTACGTATATACTTGTATTGAATGCCTACCAAATACCAAACAGTATTCTAGGTTTTCAAGATAACATTGGTAAACCAAATTGATTCATGCCCTTATTCTAGTAGGGGAGATATAGATAAAAAAATAAATGAAATAATGAAAATAGCAAAGTGGTTAATTGTGTAGTTGTTCAAAAAGTGAAAAGAAAGATGGGAAAAAGGTGAATAAAAAACAAATAAAAAATTTTAAAAGCCTGAGTGAAACAGATGTACTGTGCCGAGAAGAAAATTTCAAATTTAAATAGAGTGTTACAGGTTGTCCTCCTTGCTAATATAAACTTTGAACAAGGACAAGTATAAGTGTTGGTCGGGTGGCTAACAGGACTGAGTGAATTCCAGACAGAGAAATAGCTACTTCAAAGCTCTAAATCAAGAATATTCCTATTGTAATGAACAGGTAGTGAGGATAATATTGTAGCTGGAATGGAATGAGTGAAGTGAATGGGGGAAAGAGAGATCAAGGTCAGAGGTGGGAATAGATTCTGTTGAGCTTATAGACCACTGTAGTAGCTTTGCTTGCACACACAATGAAATGGGAAACCTTTGAGGATTTTTAATCAGCATACTGTCTTAACCTGCCCTAAGCGTTTAAAGGATGACTTGGTATTTATATTGAGAACTGGTAGTCTACCAGCAGGGAGAAAAGCAGAGGACCTGTTAAGAAGCTATTGCAATAATCAGGTAAGTGTCGATGATGGCTTAAGCCACCATAGTGACAGTGAAGTGAATTTATTTTAAAGTTAGAGCCAAAATCATTGACCAACACATTAAATGTGGAGTGTGAGAGAAAGAGATGTCAAGGATGATTTCAAGAACTCTGGCTTCATAAACTAGGAGAATTGCCTTCCTACCAACTAAGATGATGGTGATATAAGATAAAGGCCAGGATTTCAATGTGAAGCAATGATAAGATGGAATGGATATTTTGCATCTGGTCAAATTAGAAAAAAAAAATATGGATTTGGAAATTATATTGTAATTGAGCTTATAAAAGACTATGAATATGATTATATTATTGAATTCCATATTATAGTCAGATATATTATTTAAACTGAAAAAGATCAATCAGGGAATAATCATAGGCCTTCAAATCATGCAAAACAGTATTTCTTGGGTAGGGTAGTGAATATTGTGCTGCCCCTTTTATAAGCTGTCTTCAACCTCCAGTGAGGCAAGTTTAGCTGTTGACAGCTCACACCTGTGCCACTCTTTGTGCATTGCCCTAGACAACAGGTAACTGCTTCACCTTAATGATGCTTCTTCCAGGGGATGTCTCATAGCTGAGAATAGTCTACTGAAAGTAAACAAAGTCCCAGACTCCTTGCCTCAATTTGGGACAACTCTAAATGGCCATCTACACTCCAAAGCTTCTTTCAGAGTCAGCTGATGCCTATATTTCAACTGCATTGCTGAACTGCTTTTCTCTCTGCTCAATCCTGTGATTCTAACCTTGAAGCACATATATATACGTATATGTATATACATACACGCATATCTCCTCCTAAGTGTTTTCCCTGATAGGGCTTCCACATACAATTATTTGTTTCAAAATCAGTTTCCAGGGTTCACCAAATAAACAATTTATTTGGTGCCAAAAGAGTTCTAGGGAACAGTTTCAAAAAATGGGATGTTGGAAAATTTGATCACTTTCTAGTTGGCTAGCAATGAGAATACAATCACAGGTGATAGATGAGGTCTGCCCTTTTCATTCTTGACAATACAGCAGTTAAAACTGTCCCTGCTGGTAACCTGGATAGGATAGCAGTGCAACAGGGTCACACTGGCTAATGCAATATCACTGGCCTTGAAGAAGTGTGAGGTAGTTGGCAATCACATGATGAAAGCTGCTGAGATCACTTAATAAAGACAGATAATAGCAGGATTAGTGGTATTTACACCAAATCAAAGACAAAATATTAAATTCCTATTTCCCTGGAAATATTTCCTTGGAAATATTTAAAAAGTCCTAATTTCCTGCAGCTGGAAATTAGAATAAGGACAAGGTCCTTGACTCAAACATGAGAGGTTAATATTACAATTAAATATAACATGTCTTTTGATGACTCTCTTTTTACTTCCAATTTCATTTCCTTCTCTAGAGATAATATCTTTTATCACCATAATATGAAGTTTTCAGATATGCATCTATTTCTGATAGCACATACACAAATACATGCACATTCCACTTATTTTATTGTACCAACAGTTTTCCATTTACAGAAATGGCATTGTTAATAGTTTTAATAGAAATATATAGCATTGTCTGGAGAATATGTGTTCTTTCAATATTTTAAACTTGCTCCAATTATATTAACTTTCAACCTCTTGCTCCAAAACTGTGAAATAATAATTTTATTTTGTCTTAAGTTACCAAGTTTGTGGTAATTTACTCAGTCACAGAAAATTAATACCAATACTTATAAGATACTAATAAGTTGAACTACAAACTGGTTGTTAAAATTGTAATCCCTACAGCACTGTTTGGGGGACCACGATGCACATCGCCATCAACATGATACCTAGTTGTACAATTATCCCTACATGATACCTAGTTGTACAATTATTCCAACCTCCGTTTTGTTTTCCACATTGGTTCACATAAAGCTGTCAAAATTTTAACTGCTTATTAATTTATTCCTTCTGTAAACTTTTAGATAACTCCTAAATTTTCCCATTAAAAATTGCCAGTAAGCAGCTATATATATATGTGTGTGTATCATTATTATACATTATAAACATTTCTTTTCAAAAGGATACTGGAAAATAGAATTGCTGACTCATTGGATACGCAATTGGAAAAATTTAATGGATATTGTAGTACACAGAGTAATTATCACCAAAGACATCAGATCCTAATCCCTGAAACCTATAAATGTTATCTGAGCAAATGGTTTTCACAGATTTCATTAAATTAAATATTTTGAGAATGCAAAATTATCTTGGAATTTTGGGATGAGTCATAAATGTAATCATTTGTATCATTAGAAGAGAAAGGCAGAATAAACTTACCCAGAAGAGGTACAAATGGAACAGAAATTTGAAAATACTAGCCTTAAAGATTTCAGTGATGCAGTCACAAGTCAAAGAATGCCAGCAGCTGATAGAAGATGGAAGAAGCAAGAAACGAATTTCTCTTACAACCTCTGGAGAATATGTGTTCTTTCAATATTTTAAATTTGTCCCAATTATATTAACTTTCAACTTCTGGCTCCAAAACTGTGAACTAATAATTTTATTTTGTCTTAAGTTACCAAGTTTGTGGTAATTTACTCAGTCACAGAAAATTAATACCAATACTTGTAAGATACTAATAAGTTGAACTACAAACTGGTTGTTAAAATTGTAATCCCTACAGCACTGGTTGGGGGACCACGATGCACATTGTCGTCAACATTTGACATCATCATTTTTTTTTTAACATTTGACAATTTGAGGAAAGTTCCAATTAAGTTTTGTTTTAATTGTATTTTGCTTATTAACATTTAGGTTAAGAATATTTTCATATGACTATTGCCAATTTATATTTGCTCTTATAAGTTTTTCACTTTTTTCCATTTTTTAATTTATAATAGTTATCTGTGCATTCTGCTTGCTATATAAAGCAAATATTTTCTCTAATATTGGGTTTTATACAAGATTTAAGTTTTGATTTGTAAACTTATTTGTTTTTTTCTTTCTAGTTTTTGAACTTATTGTTTTGCATTGTTTTAGATGGCCTACCCCCAAAATATAAATATATGTTTAAAATTTATTTTTAAAGCTGGGTGCAGTGGCTCATGCCTATAATCCCAGCACTTTGGGAGGCCAAGGTGAGAGGACTGCCTGAGCCCACGAGTTCAAGACCAGCCTGGGCAACATGGCCAGGCCTCATCTCTACAATAAATAAAAAAAAACTAGCCTGGCATGGTGGCGCATGCTTGTAGTTTCAGCTTCTTGGAAGGCTGAGGTGGAAGGATCACCTGAGCCCAGCAGATAGAGGCTGCAGTGACCGTGAGTGAGTCCCTGCACTCCAGTCTGGGCGACAGAATGAAACTCCAACTCAAAAAATATATTTTTTTAATATTTTCAATTTTTTAAAATGTTTATACTGTAGTCATTTTTAATGAAATATTTGTGGAATAGTGATATGAATGTATGTGACTTTGGAAAGAAAATTTTCTTTTAAGTGATCACTAATTTTAATAATAATATATTAATTATCATTTCTGCTTTATTGATCTGTAAGTTTATTCTACCACCAAAATCACAGTAACCTAATTTTATATAGACAGATAATTTTATTTATGATTAAACAAGTACTGTCCCTTACTCTCTTTCTTAAAATTTGTATTAGCTACTCTGTGTATTTACTTTTCTGTAGGGGTTTCAAAATTTTGTTAGAAGTTTAGGAGTTAGAGAGAGAATCATTTGGGGATATGATTAAGGTTGCATTTAATTTATATGCTAGCTGGATAAAAAATATATCCTCTATTATAACAGCCTAAATTAAAATATTTAATGTATTAAAATATTTAATGTATTTAATGTAAATATTTTTCCATTTGGCAAATGTTCTAAGAACTGAGAAGGTAAATGCAAATAATTTCAGAAAAGTATTTATATTTTATTAGCAATAAACACAGCAGGTTGGACTCGGTGTCTCAGCCTGTATTCCCAGCCCCTTGGGAGGCCAAGGCGAGTGGATTGCCAGAGCCCGAGGGTTCGAGACCCACCTGGGCAACTTGGCGAGACCTCATCTCTGCAATAAATCAAAAAACTTAGCTGGGCGTGGTAGTGCGCCTGTAGTTCCAGCTACTTGGAAGGCTGAGGCAAAAGGATCGCCAGAGCCCAGCAGGGCGAGGCTGCGGTGGCTGGGAGCGTGCCACTACACTGCAGTCTGGGCGACAGAGTGAGACTCCAACTCAAAAAAGAAAGAAAGAAAGAAAGAAACATAGCATTAATTTTTATTATACTTTTATGTATTTCATAAACTATAATATATCATGAACTTTGACATGTTACATAACTAAACTAAAAAGCAACAAATTCTGACAACTGCATTTAAAACAATCTATTCTATCACACATGATTTTTATTTTTTGAAAGAACTATTGGCATTACAAATCTATTAATCATATCTAACTCTTGTATATATTTTAAACAGGCACTGTAAGAGCACACACTACATTCATGTGTAACCTGAACCTAATTTTTTTTATAGAGCACACACTAAATTAGTTAAGATAACTCTGGAACTTTTTCATTTTCAAAGTAAAAATTTCTGAATACATTTTTAACTCATGACCTTCATTTCTGTTGTTCCACACAATCACATTCTGAATGTCATCAAGACCATTGTGATACAGCATTTCTTTAGAAAAATCCATGAAAGAAGTGAAAATCATTGGCATCTGTTCTCAAGTTAGCTTTGCCATTACATAGATCTGGTCTTCTTTTGACACTGACCCTAATATGTTGCAAAACACGTCTGATTCATCACTTACCCAAAACCATTGGTTAGTATGTATTACCACAACACCATTATTATCTCTGAGATTTAATTTTAAAATTTGGGTGTAGATGGTTTAGTTTTTCATATATTTACAAACACAGATATATCTTTATCACAGGCCAAAACAATAGTGCAATGCCATAAATTATAAGATTTGTTCCATTTTCAAATATATTGAAATGTAAAAGTGTACATTTTAAAATAGATGAAATATAGAATTTATTTTATTGCACAGATTCATTGGAATATTCTGAACTCTAAGATATTAAACTGACAATGGACAGTCATCATAAACATTATAAGGGAAAGCATAACAGCAATTAAAATTATTTGTGCCGTGCATGGTGGTTCAAGCCTGTAATCCCAGCGCTTTGGAAGGCTGAGGCGAGAGGATTGCCTAAAACCAGGGGTTCAAGACCAGCATGGGCAACTTGGCGAGACCTCGTCAATACAATAAATCAAAAAATTAGCCAGGCTTGGTCGTGCACACCTGTAGTTCCAACTAATTGGAAGACTGAGGTGACCGTGAGCGTGCTACTGCACTCCAGCCTAGGCAACAGAGACTTCAACTCAAAAAAATAATA
The DNA here is from genome assembly GCA_963574415.1 of Tarsius wallacei. Taxonomy (NCBI): domain Eukaryota; kingdom Metazoa; phylum Chordata; class Mammalia; order Primates; family Tarsiidae; genus Tarsius; species Tarsius wallacei. The sequence goes on along the minus strand of CAUYQG010272085.1, from coordinate 20,377 downwards.
AATAAATAAATAAATAAATAAAATTATTTGTAACTATTCAATGTGAACACAAAGTGATGCAAGAACAGAAAAAGTAAGATGGAAATGAAAGAAGCATGCAATAGTGAAGTTAGTTAATTTGTAGGGGCAGAAAAAAATTAATATTTCCTTTATGCATAAATGTGAATCCTGGCTGGGAAAAAGAAAATTAGCCCTTGAATAGGGACTTGCAATCTCTGAATCTTTTTTATTTTGCTCTGATTTTTGCTTCTTTTGTTTCTAAAAGTGAGCTTTTTGCTTTTAGGTGTAGAATGGCTTCTTCAGCAAAGGGAGAGGGAGAAGGACTTACCTAGGGTCATCTTAGGCTCCTTAAAAACTATGTACAAGATGTTTGCTGCATCAGTTTAACCCCTTGCAATAAGTTTCTCTACATGGAGTAACGTTAAGGGATTTGAACCACATCATTTTCCTAATTTTGAGCCATTTAACCCCGATGCTGCAATAGAACTATCTCACTTTAAAAGAAGCAAATGTTGTGGTTGAATAATTACAGTTATATATTAAAAAAAAAAAAACTTTGTATCTTAAATCTCTCTATAGAGATTTAAAGAGTATTTTAAATACCCAGAGAACTCCCACAGTGCAAAAGGAACTGTTTAAAATTATTCAATCCTTAAACAAAAAGGCATTTCTACAAAAAAAAAAGGTTTATTTCTTTTCTCAACAATTAACAGTCTTTTCTTGATTCTGGTCTGTTTCTTGCTTCTCTAGCAAAAAGAGAGTATTCTTTTCTAATTTATGTTGTACTCAGAAAAAAGTAAAAGAAAAACGAAGACAGACTTCTTTAAATGAGGGAGAAAAGTCAATTGTCTCCTTTTCCTCATTAAGGCACAACTATCTTGTCTCTAACGATTAGAGAAAAGAAATATCTATTGAGCAGAGAATTATGTAACTGTATCTGGAGGTGTTATTTAACTCAGGACTTTATAAAGCAAAAAAAAAAAAAAAATTACTGCTCAGAATGATTCAACTCATACAATTAAAGAAATGACCATAGAACAATGTAATTTATCTTCTAGTTCTCTCTTGCTCTTAACTTTTAAATAACTTCCCATTCTTTTTTTTTTTTTTTTTTTTTTGAGTCAGAGTCTTACTCTGTCACCCAGGCTGGATTGCAGTGGCAATCTCAGAGCCACCACAGTCTCTACCTGCTGGGCTAAGGGGATCTTTCTGCCTCAGTCTTCCAAGTAGCTGGAACTACAGGCAAATGCCACCATGCCTGGCTAATTTTCTTTCTTGAGCTATTGTAGAGATGAGGTCTCACCAAGTTACCCAGACAGGTCTCGAACCCCTGAGCTCGGGCAATCCTCTCACCTCGGTCTCCCAAACAGCTGGGATTACAGGCTTGAGCTACCGTGCCTGGCCTCTTTTTAAACAGTTTTGAAAAGAGGTCTTTTTGGTTATATCAAAACAGTCATTTAGAAAAGACTTAAAAGCTTGTTTTCTGAAAGCAGAAATACTTTAATGATGCTAAATGCAGAAGTTTTCTGCAAAACAGGATGGTTTTAAATATTCTCACCTCATCCCAAGAAAGCACTTTTGCCATATACACCCTGCATACTATACCTTTATCCCAGATGAGTCAGGGAACATGACAATAATGCTAATGAAAACTAGTATCATTGCCATAGATAATTGCATACAGCAAGGAGGTGCTTGGGAAGGTTTCAAATTGGTTCTCAAATATTTTCCCTTGGATCCCATCGGGGCTTAAATGTATTCTATCAGAAATAGAAAAGTTCCTCTTAACTATAGCAATAATAGAAGTCTTAATATATAGCTCCCTCAAACTTCAAACTTAGTATGGGATGCACTTCCAGGCTTGTTAAGCTTGAAACCAAGTGAAAGGATCATCTGAGGCAAGGTGGGCAAGAGCCAGTGCCAGAGCTGCGGGAATAGTGCAAGATTGTAACCAAGGAACAAAGTAGAAAGAAGTTTATTATTCACTTTTCACAGATTGGAAAGGGGACTGACACTCAGAGGCAAGTGTGGCGGTGAAGGGCCATGAAATGGGTATGTTTAAGGGCTTTTGGGTAGGTGGATCTTGGCCCAAAGGAGTGTCCAGGGCTGTGGGTCATTGATGTTTATTGTAGTCACATGGGTCTTAGATCTTTTTTGTTTGTTTGCTTTTTATCTATTTTATTATGTAATTAATTATTTATTATAAAGATGTGAGGTACAATTCAGTTATATAAACATTGATCATGCAGGTACCTTTGTTGACTCCCCTAGCAGTTTCGCTCAACTGTCAATCCCACCCCCACCCCCCCCACTGACAGTTTTCCAGTACGGCCAGTCGCTTTCTTATAGCATTATAATTGTTCAAGGTCAGCTTATGAGTGAGAACATATGGAACTCAGTTCTTTGTTTTTGTGATAAATCACTGAGAATGATCGACTCCAAATCCATCCAAGTTGCTGCAAAGTCCATATATTTGTCCTTCCTTATGGCTACATAATATTCCATTGTGTATATGTCTTGAGGCCACCAGATATTAGCATCTCCTGCCCTCAGGTGGTGGGCTAGATGGGGAGGGATTTTTCCTGCAAGTAACTTGTTAGACATTTGCAACCCACAAACTCCAAGCCCAAAAGGTGGTTTATTATCATTTCTTTGACTCTGTTTTGTCCTGCATCTGATGGAGACTTGTCGAGGGGGTGAGGTAGGCTGCCACTTGGTCTGCAGTAGAATGTCTGAACCTGCCTATTGGAAGTTAATCTATCTATGTTTAACCTGTGCTAGATTCAAAGCGTGTCAGTCAAAGCACAAATGGATATGCTGAGGCAAAATGGGAACTAAATTTGTTTTAAGTTTCTATAGGTACCTCCTTTCACCAAGTCTCTAACACACACACACACACACACACACACAAATCATCAGAGAGAAGACATTCATATATTTAGGCTAAAGCAGCAAAACATTTGTTGTGGTCCGAGTATCGCTCAACTGCTCCCCTTGATACCAATAAATCAAAAGGGCAGGGAACTGGTAGAAAGAAGTTTATTTCTGAGTGCGAATCCAGGGAGCAAAGCCATACTTGAGGTTTTTCTAACATGGTTCTGCTCACCCTCCAGGCTTTTACAGTTAACTTTTATAGTCCAAAGTTGTCAGTGGCTATACATTAGGCACGTGGCCAGCAAAGCATTGTATAGAACTTAAGTTAGAGATACATTTTACATTTAGATAGTGACATTTAGAGTAAAGAAAGTTTACAAGGCCCAAGATACCAGGCATTGCAAAAGTTATGCAAATCAATTATATTGATACTACATAGTTCAAAGAAAGGGAGTAAATAGGGATTTACATCTTTGGGCCTGGTCTGCTTAAAAGTCAAAGGTCTCCTGAAGATACTTGTTGGGAGTGCATAGAAGACCAAGGGACTCTCAGTAATGTGCTCAGGAATGTGCAGGAGTGCTTGAATCCCCACCATGCCCTTCTCTGGGGGCTGTGGCAATATGGAGGGACATTAATGGGTCTCTGTATCACATTAATAACTCCATGATGAATATCATGGCTTTAACTGACAATGGGGATATGATAAAGAGGCTCACTACTACTAATTTATGACTGTTACAATGTTTGATTGCTTAGGTTTACTGCCCTCTACATACCCGCATTCCTTTGAATTATGAGTGTGCTGAGCCTCCCTGGAACAGAACGAGTCACTGACTCCATGGTTGTGTATACATAGTTAGTAAAATAGTTTGTTTTTTATTTCTGTGATTATAGTTAAAGTTAGAAATACAATTATATATTAATCTCATAACCATAACTAGCAAACTCTTGTGTTTTGTTGCACCCATCGACTGACAATGTATCACAGTGAACAATGTTTATTTTGTTGTAAGCTCCACTAACCTCTTTGCTTAGAGTTACTGATAAATGAAAATTACAGGTTCCCGGTAATGGGCACCAAGAATATGCAAACAATGAATGTTATAATTGATGAAACACAATTGTAACTGGAATCCTTCAGAATGCTTTATAAGTCATGTAGTTTGATGTTAATCAATAGCAAACCTCAGTGCTTATGCTTATACATTCAGACAATAAAATCCAAGGAGCTGAGCTGGCCTTGGTATCTATACTGGTTTGCTTCCCTGAATTCTGAATTCAGAAATAAACTTCTTTCTTCCTAGTTCCCTGACTGTTGACTCTTATTGGTGGTGTGAGAGAGCAGCTGTGTGTTCCACAGAATATTTTAGTTATATCGGCACAGCTATTTCTACGTAGTAAAGTAAGTAGCCCATAAAGTGGTTGCTATTTATATTTATTAGAGTTCTTGTGCTTGTACTTTTTGCTTTAGAAAGATGTTCTGTATTTTAAAGTCAAATGAGGAAATCTAAAAACATTCATATTTTGTTAAAATTCTGAGCTTATTGCACTGAAACTGGGGATTGACCTACTGTTGCCTGTTCTCAAGTAAAACCCGTATAGCTGTAAGCTCAAATTAGTTACAGAACAAACCCAGTGATTCATACAAATGCAATCTCTTATATTAGTAATATATAAACTTTTGCTCTTTGTTTCTTAATTTGCAAACGTTTTTCAATATGATTTTGGTTTTCATGAATAGAATTTTCTATACTGGCGGTGCTTAAAAATTATAAATACACCTTTTGTTTTGTTTTGTTTTTGTTTTTGTTTTTGTTTTTGAGTTGGAGTCTCACTCTGTCGCCCAGACTGGAGTGCAGTGGCCGCTCCCCGGCCACCGCAGCCTCAACCTACTGGGCTTCAGCGATCTTTCTGCCTCAGCCTTCCGAGTAACCGGAATTACAGGCATGCGCTACCACGCCCGGCTGATTTTTTGATCTATTGTAGAGATGAGGTCTCGCCAAGTTACCCAGATGGGTCTCGAACTCGCGGGCTCAGGCAATCCACTCACCTCAGCCTCCCAAAGCACGGGATTACAGGCTGAGCCACCGAGCCCGGCTTAAAAATTATAAATAGGCCTTTAAAAATGTTTTTCTTATTACCAAATTGCGAATAAGTGCAATAACAAAAATTTGCTTGGAAATAAAAACAGCACAAGTACTATTATCTATTGAAAGATAGGTCTGAAGCCGGGCCTGGTCTCTCAGCCTGTAATCCCGTGCCTTGGGAGGCTGAGGTGAGTGAATTGCCTGAGCCCGCGGGTCCAAGACCCGCCTGGGCAAGCGAGACCTCATCTCTACAATAGATCAAAAAATTAGCGGGGCGTGGTAACTCGCGCCTGTAATTCCAGCCACCTGGAAGGCTAAGGCGGAAGGATCACCGGAGCCCAGCAGGTTGAGGCTGCGGTGGCTGGGAGCGGCCACTGCACTCCAGCTTGGGTGACAGAGTGAGACTCCAACTCAAAAAAAAAAAAAAAAAAAAAGAAAGATCTGTTAAGAAAACCATTTTTTTTTTAAATTTTAGAAAAACACTTTTTAAAATGTCAAAATATAGTAGAATTTATTCTTGATTTCAAATATCCTGACCTTTAATTTAGAGTTCTTTTTTCTTTATATGTCATTAGCATTTACTAAAAGAACTAAAATACTTTTGCATGACACTGAATTCACTTGCAAATAAACCTAATTAATAGAAAGTCAAATCTCACACAACACAATACTTTATTTATTAAATGGTCCAGCTGGAAATTCATATGTATATGTTATATATATAAAATATATATGGCATATCACTATGTGTGATATATATAATATGCACGTAGCATTGTAGGTAACTTTCATAGCATTTTTTTCTACAATAGATACATTAGCTGTTTCAAACATCCCAAACATATCCTTTAAGAAAGAAATGAGTTCTTAAGACTGATTTGTTCGTATTCTGCATCAGGTCTGTATCTCTAAATTATGATGTAAAGTTTTATTTCCTACAAGTAGTCTCATTCTAATGCACTTAACTGATCTGGGTCTTAATACAACCTGCCTCCTATTGCTTTTCTGGATACAACCATGATAGGCTTTAAGAAACTAAGTGAAGAAGCAATATAACAATTTAAGTTTAAAATGAAAAGCACATTTTAGTAAAATGTAACACTAAGGCAACTGGATATTCAAATACAAGGATATTTATTCAGTCCAATAATTTTTTCTCTAGTTTCTATTTCACCTTTTGGAATTGCTGAAATCCACTTTGTAAGTGCCATAAAAACCAGACACACATATTGTCTTGAGAAGAAAATGAGAAGACGAAAGAAAGGAGAGTTCCAGTCAATGCTTTGAATCCTATTAACTTTATCGCTTATTATTATTTTACCCTTGTCCCAGTCTTATCTTTGAAAATCATCACATTCTAAGACTCAAGCTCTTATAGGCTGCAAGGGCAATTCTTGCTATGACCTAATCTGGTTCATAGTTTCAGTAAGGCCAATAAACGTTTTTTCCAGTAAGCTCTAGGTTTGATGTAGATAAGAGCAGAATAAAGGAATAAAACAATTTGCTCTTTCTAACTAGAAAAAGTCTTAACTAAACAGTAAACAATTTAAAAAAAAAATTTACTCATGGTTATGCATTTATTTTATTTATAATATAAACAATCTATTATGCATAAAACAACATCACTGCCACCAACAACTAAGGAGGATGGGAAAGCCATGACTAGAATAATGTTTGCCTTCCACATTTCTTCAGTACCATTGTATATCCTTCTGAAAATCACTTCCACTCGCTTAATGTCACTAAATTCAGTTCCAGTTCCTGTGGTAAACACATTATAGGCAATATGCTCACAACATCCTATACTGTTTTTCCTATTTTAAAATTAGGAAAACTATAACTTTGGTATCACAGAATTTCTGACCTCAAAAAGCCAAGGCTTACAACTTTGCTCTAGAAGAGTTCTCTATATATTAATATACACTTACTGAGTAGATAATAGATGCCAGGGAATGAACTTACAAGCATTTGAAGACATGGACACAACTCTAGAACATCAGAATTTATATTTTTTACAAATTAAATGAGAATGACAGTCCTATATTTTCTAATTTTATGATTTTGTAGGGAAAGACAATGTTCTTTTATGTACTTGTTTTCAAAATTGTCATGTATCTACAATATGGTATTTTAATAGTGATAATAATAATAAATGTAACCTATGTTAACTTCAGATATATTAAACGGCCAATGAACAACAAAAATACACATATGAGACAAATACAAATTTGTAAATGCTCATTTATTTTGTGCAGAAGTTAGGTTACGATAGAATAATATAATTATCAACTCTATCAGGCCTCTACAAAGCTCAGAATTGCAATTTTAAAACACAATTTTTCAATAATCTGACAGCAGTTATCCTAAATTTAAGTAAACATATACCAAAATATCTTAATGTAAAAATCTGTCATATCACATTTTAAAATAAGTGACTTCCATAAAGGTAAATTCATATCACTGTATTATTCTTAACATGTCCCCTTAAAATTAAGATGGCTGGCAACATACAAGGGGAGACTCAGAAAAGTAGAATTTAGTTATTAAAAATTGTGTATTTGTTCTCACATGTTTAAACTTCATTCATCTTCAAAGCACTCCCTGTTTGATTCAATATGCCTATTGAGAGGTTTTTTCCATTGCTCAAAATAGTTTTTGAATTTGTCAATTTTGATTTATTTTAGTACTTCTGCTGTTTTTTGTTTCACCTCTTCTGCATCAGCAAAACACCTCATTTTGAGCATTTTTTCATTCAAGGGAAACAAAAAAGTCACTGGGGGCAAAATCAGGTGAACAGAGAGGATGGGGTACAAGGGTCGTGCCATTTTTGCTTATAAACTGCTGAATACTTGGCACGGTATGGGCAAATTGTTCATGTAAGTTACCCATCATAAAATGGGCAAACATTTAAATAGTCTAAAAAAAATTCAGTGAAACTGAAAGCCGCTTCTCACAACAAACCTAGCTGGTACACTGATGCTGATTCTTTCATAGAATACTTACCTACTAGGGAAAACCTGTACTGGGAGGAACTTGCTCTCCAAAAAATAATTCAAATTTTTGGGGCTCCCTCTCATAAAATATATTTTCATGAAAGTTCTAACGTTTAAATAGTTTAAAAATTAATGCCATAAAATTGTTTATTCCTTAAAAAATTTCTGAAAAAGAAGTTTGTGAAAATGAACAAGTAGATTAATTTGCATCAAATTAATCCTTAAAAAGGGAAATATTATTCATTAATATTTAAGTTCATAACATAGCCCTAAAAATGAATTTGTTTCTGAAATTAGTGGTGCGAAATTTAATGACATCAACTACTAAACTAGGTAGAAACTTTAAAGTAAACTACTTTTTATCAAAATTTTGAAGACCAGAAAAATAAGACTAAATAATAGTGATAGGTTTTGTAGGGGGATGGGAGAGGGGGTTGTAGTTAAAACAACTCATCATATAAACCTCGCAAACACAAAAGGAGAACAGAGTTGCAGGGCCCAAAAAGCTAACAATCTGCTCTAACAGCATTCTGTTACTAATTGCTTTACTGCCAATATCTGCTTTCCTGAGACCCACATCCCAAAGCTATGTGACTGATAATGTCCTGGTACTGACTGTCAGTGTTTGCTTTTTTAAGGCTGCATTGCAGACAAGTGATTAACAACATCCCTGATGGTGACTGGTTTAGTGCCGACATGTGCACTTCAAGACCTTGAGACCAGCGGCCTATAACTGTGTTGACATCTACATTTCAAGGCCAAGTGACCACCCAACCACCCCCACCCAATAAGCCAAGACCGGGGTTTTATAAGGGGCCTGCAAGAGAACAAAGCTGCTGGTTCTTCTTTAGGGCCAAACTTTCTTTCCTTTTCCTCTAATAAATTTCCTTTAATCATTCAGCTTGTCCTCTCTTTCTCTGTACTTGCCTTACACATATTTTAGTAGTAAAATTAATATAGATTTTATTCAGATAATTTAGCATATTTACATTAACTTCATCAATTCTTTCATTAATTTTTATTATTTTTCTTCGATAAACAAATCTATTGACAGCTCACTGTGTGCCAGGAACTTTGCTCAAGCTTGGGATACAATGCTGAAAAGGTAGACAGCCTTTTACTCTCCAAAGCTTACATTCAATTGTAGTAAGAAAATAACAGAAAATCACAAGAACTAATATGAAAATAAACCATCTGAGGAAGCAGAGAAGGAAGTGACTAGGGAGTATTTCAGATTTGGGTATAAAAAGGTCTTTCTGAGTCTGCGATGTTTTAGCTGCAGCCAAAAAAGAAAAGAAGCACCCTGCCTTGTAGAGAGTCCATGGTAAAACATTTCAGGAAACAGTTAATTCTTTATTTCCATACAGAAAGGCCTTCTTCTTTCCTTCCTGTACTGCAATGGCTAGAATTTCTTTCCCAATGTTAATTAAAAGCAGTGAGAGGGTACATCTGGTCCTATTCCTGCTGTTAGGGGCAAAGTGTTCAGTCTTTTACAATTATCTATGAAGTTAGCTATTTGTTTTTGGTAGATGTCCTAAATCAGCAACTGTTAAGATTTTCTTTGCTTTAAAAAAAAATTGTATTGCATTCCTGAGATAAACTCAACTCAATCAAGATGTATTATCTTTTAATACGTACATTTTTGGATTCAATTTGCCTAAAATTTTCTTAAGAATATTTGCATCTCTACTGGAGAAGGATATTGAATTGTTTTGTTTTATTGTAATATCTTTGTCAATTTTTGTTGCCAGTATATGTAGAATTCACAGAATGATTTAGAAAACATATTTTTATACTGAGTTTTGTGAAGAGTAGCAATAGCCTCTTTAATTCCCCACATTCGTTTTTTATTTGTAAAATTTTCTGTCCTTACTTTCTTTAGAATGCTTTCCAAGCCTTCTTTTTATGTCTCCTTCAAGAACTTATACAGAGGGTAATTTGCTTTATGGTGTCCCATAATTCCTGTAGGCCTTCTTCACTGTGTTTTATTCTTTGTTCTTTTTGCTTTTTTTATTAAGTAACTTTACATGTTCTGTCTTTGAGCTTGTTGATTCTTTTCTTTGTTTGATGTAATCTACTGTTAAAGTTTTCTAATAAATTTTTTGTTTTTCTTTTAATTATTTTTATTTTTTACTGAATTGCTTCTATTTTTTTAACAAATTTTTAATTTTCTCCTGTATTAAAATAATGTTATTAATATAATCTAATTCTATAGAAGTCTGAAGTATTCTAGACAAAAGTGAAGAATGTAATCTACTGAGATTCTCTTGGATAATTATTGTGTTACAGTTGAATTCTAACCACTCTTAATATACAGTGAAACTAGTGGATATTGTAAAAATCTTTAATAGAGCTACAGTGCTTCTTATGGGAAAGAGAAGATCCCAGAAATGGGAGTATTCTCACAGGGAACCACCCGATATCTGTTACACCATGTAACCTGAGAGTAGAAATTTGAGTGTGTGTCAAGATCTGGGAATTCTGAAATAATATACCATTGCCTATAAACCATATTCCTATGAGAAATAACATATTATATATGAAATAAGATAGATTTTTGTTAGATGAAGCAAAATAAAATTTATATAATAATGTCAAATTTATTTTGTAGGAATATGCTGGAATACTGCATAGCAGTTTTAGATGGTGTAATACAAAAATTACGGATAAAATTAATAGTAAATAAAAAACTTGTGGTAATACTAGTGTTGCTGATTGAATATACTAGAACTAAAATGCCATCCTCTCAAGACATTATGGGGTTTAGAATTGGCTTGAATAAGATTTAGATGTGATAACAATAGAATGATTATGGTTATATGGAAAATGTACGAAAAAATGTAGATAACCACAGATTTGGGAAACAAAAAGTTTGTAAATGTAATATAGACATATATTTCATAAAGTTTGTGCTTGTATTATTTTATAGTTAAACTGTTTAAGTTTATTTCCCCAGCTATTGCTGATGTTAAGTGTCTGTGTATGCACTTTGATTACCTAACTGCTCACATGATGTTATAAGACAGGTATATTTCTGTCAAAAGAGAAGTGACTGTTACGTAATAAAAAAACTTTAGTATATGCGTCACTTGAGTGGATTGTTATGTGAGAGTCTAGTCCAGCACTCCTCAAATTGGCCTAAGTTATTTTGCTAATGTGTAGATGTATCTAAATGGTAAACACCACTGGTCACACAAATATATACTTGACAGTGTTGTTATGTTACTTTAAGTCATAAACAGGTATGGGAACATTTTGCACCATCTTCTCAGTGTTACTGGTAATAGTAAGATCCTTTGCACCTGGTTTCAATGAGATCTCCACAGGCGTTCATCATTGTGCCAGATCTCAAAAGCATTAATGTGTCTATGTGATCAACAGTATACAAGAAATCCTAGTCCATATTCATGTTGAGCCCCCTGGCTCTGAGGTGCTGTAATTCATATGTCAGTCTTTTCTGATCTAAGAAAAAGCATGGGTCTGGCATGATTCTGCAAAGGGAGAACAATTGAAGTCTGTGCTCATTATCTTCAGACTGCTTAAAGTGAGGCAGTCTTTGGCAACAAAGCATATTTTTATTTTAATACTCTTGCTATATTGCATTATTTTTCTTCAATAAATTTTTATCTTTCTAAGCTTTGATATTTTATGTACTTCTTTATCAAATCAACTCTATTTGATGTCTAGCAATATTAGTAGATTAATTTTTGAATTTTTATCTATTTATTTATTTGCTTTTTGACATGTATACACATTTGTAATTGGATACTAGAAATTGTAAATTTTATCATGTTGAACACTTTATGTTTTGTATATCTATGAATGTTGTTGAGTTTTTGTCCCTCTCCCCTTCCCCGAAGATGAAGTTAATTGAATTGGATGTGGTTTGCATATTAATTAGCACTTAGCATATTATTTTTAATTTCCTCCAAGTTTTTTTCTTTATAAATTTGGTGGTGCTTTAGGGTTTACATTATAATATTTTAAATTATCAGTTTGCCTTTTAGTGATACCATATCTCTTCATGCACAGCATAGGAACAATATAATATATATTTTATTTTCTCATTCCCAGCCTTTGTGTTACTGCTCTTAAACGTTTATATTACTTGTTACAAATATTACAATATGTTTTTACTATATTTACTTTAAAGTTTCAATGATTATTTTAACTAGTTTCAATAGAGAAAAAAGAATCTTATCTTTACAAGCTTTGACTTTTGTACAATTTATTTATTTGTAAAGTGTTGATTTTCATCTGATATAATTTTCCTTCTGTGAGAAAGATTTAGCTTAACATGTAGTGTAAATTGGTTTATGGGAAATTATTTCAGATTTTCTATGTCTGAAAATTTTACTTTGTCTTAATTTCAAAAATAAATTAATTATGAGTATTGAATTAAAATTTTAGGTTGACAGAATTGTGTGTGTGTGTGTGTGTTTTTAAGTAATTTGAAGATGTTTACTCTATTGTCTTCTGGCCTGCATTTTATCTGATGAAAAGTTGGCTGTTTTTCTAATTTAGTTCCTCTGTATATAATTCTTTTTTTCCCCTGTGGTTGCTTTTAAATTAATTTTAATCACTAATTTTATCAGCTTCACTAAAATTTGTTTTGATATATTTTCTCTTGCTTCTTATAGTTGGGGATTGCTAAGATTCTTGGAATTGTTACTTTGTGTTTTCAACAAACTTCAAAAAGTTTGAGCTACTAATTTTCAAATATGTATATATTTTTTCTGTCACATTGTTATTCCTCTCCTTTGGGGTTTCAAATTACATGTGTATTAGGCACCTTGGAACTTATTCCCAACTCACTGATGCTCTGTTAATTTTATTACAATATTTTTTTATCTTTATCCTTCATTTTGAATAGTTTCTATTGGTAAGCCATTATGTTTACTAATCTTCTTTTTTTTTTGCAATATATTACTTGCTATTTGTCCCATTCAGTATATTTCATCTCAGACATTGTATTATTTCTGGAAGCTCAATTTGTGCCTTTTTTATATCTTCCGTGTCTGTACTTCACATGTTCAATCTTCTTTCTGACTTTTTGCACAGATAAAATATAGTTATGATATTTTAAGTTCTTGTCTACTAATACTAACATTTGCTAGTTCTAAATCAGTTTTGATTGATTTTTTTCTTCTTTACATTTATTTATTTATTTTATTTACTTTTGCTTCTTGTAATGTACAATTGTTGATTTAGATGCAGAAGTTGAAATTTTCACCATGTTGCGAACTTTATATTTTATATTTTTATAAATATCGTTAAGTTTGATTTTCTTAAAGCTAGATTGTAAACTTTCTTAGTTAGAATCATGACAGACTTAGTGAAATCTGGTTTTTCCCACTAATAAGACAGAATCTTCCCTGATCACTAAATGCCCTACTAATTATGAAACATTTTACTCTTTAAATTGGTGACACAAATTACTCCCTGCAACATATGAGCTTTAGATTTTGTTTGGCTTGTTCCTTTTTGGTGGTTTTTCTCTTGAATCTTCTGTAGTTTTCTCATACACATTCATTTATCAATACTCAGCCAAAGAATTGCAAAGAACCTTCTGCAGATTTTGAAAACTTTTTTTTAATCTCTTTCTATCTGAGCAGTTCTATCATCTCTGCACATTAATCTCTGAGCAGCCCTCACCTATTGCTAAAATAATTTTTTAAATTTCCCTGAAAATTTTACTTTTCTTGAACTTTTCACATTCTTAGCTGTCATCAACTGTAGGAGACTGCTGGGATATCATAGATTTTCTCCTCGTTGTACTGCAGAATGAAAACTCTGTCCAGACAGCAGACTTTCATTCACTTAATTTGTTTCTTTCTCTTTCTCACTATTCTCTTATGCCTGTGTTTGAAAATACAAAATATGTTGTTTTGTCTGTTTAATTTTTAGATGTTTAAAATGCAAGATTAACTTTGACTTTTGTTATTTTAACACGTCTGCAAGCAAGCTAAGATTTGTTTTTTGTTTGGCAAACACTAGAGACACTTTTCTTAAGAGAGAATGGTTCTCTAATCACTAAGATTTAGGTATGGTGGAACGTTAGTGGGAAGGCTGTTTTAGTGTTTTTCATAAAAAATTTACTTACACTCTGTATTTATAAAGAAGCATTTATTCCCACCATTGTTTACAGTATTCCCAATTATTATTAGTTAAATTTTGACTTGAAAGAAAGTTGGGTTTACCCAAAATTTAAATTCTTATAAACCCTTTTGACTTAATTTTTTTCTATAGTCTTTATTGTATGTCATTTTATTGAAAATACATAAATAGACCCTACCTTTAAATAAACCAAATATAATATAAAAAAGTAATACTTTTGTATACATTACATGCTAAGTATTACCCAAATTAGAACATGGAAATAATGAATGAATTTACACAAAGTAAAAGTGTTTACACAAAATAAAATTTTTTCCATCAGTGGAAACTTTCCCAGATAAAATGTGAAAAACTCTTGGGGTGGAACTTACAAAACTTTATTTACTATCTACTTTTTGAGAAACTGATCCAATACAAATAAGTGACATAAAAGTTACAATAAAAAGAATCAGCAGTCTTCTTCAAAAAGCATAAATAATATTTAACACTGTTGTTTATTATGCTTTAGTTACTTTATATCCACTTCATCTCAAATGTTGACTACAACTGCATTTGTTTTCATCACCAAAAAATTGCTTTAACCTAATGCTCTGTGTTGAAATTAGGAACACCATTTAGTGAAATTCATTTGAATAAATTTTATTTCTGAGTACAAGAACTCATTCTATTTTATCATATTTGTCCAATAAAGTAATGATTTTATAAAGTCTTAAGAAATGTTTATTGCCTTGCCATAATTAAAAGCATGTCTACTCCATATTTTTGACAATGTTTGAGCAGCAACATAATAAAACTCATTACATGCTTTCTACATTTGCAGATATATTATTTTCTTATTTCAGAATGATTTTATTTAGCTTCTCACTGTATAAATGAAAGAATTTTTGCTTCTGGAAATTTAGAAAATACTAATCAGGCTATTTATAGTATACTTCTCTATGAAAAATTAGATTTAAAATGTATTTAGTACTCAAGCTAATCACCACACAGACTCTTTCTTTCATTTTCCTGGCAAATTTCAAGATAACTAGTCCAAAATCCTTATGAGGATCCTAAGAGGCCACTGAAATATGAGTAAAAGAAAAATGGATATTTAAAAATTAAAAGATTATTTTTAAAGGTATAAAATGATCTTTATAGTAATTGATCAAATAGTAATTAAATAAGCTGCTCCATTATGTTCTGATGTTGTTCTAACTAGTGTCAAGCACATAGCACTGACTTGACCCTTCCAACAAGCAATTTAGCTCAGATTATCTTCTTTAAGTACAATGTAATGTGACAAGTGAGTCTATTATCAAACACTCATTATCAATGTTATAGTTGGGAGAAGACTGACCCCATAAAGATGTTTACATCCTAATCTCTGGAAACTATGGATATGCTTCCGTACATGCCAAAATATAATTAAGTTTCAGATGGAATTATATTTGCTAATCAACTGATCTAAAAATAGAGAGATCTTCCTGGATTATTCAGGTCGGACCAGTGTGTTCCAAGTGTCCTTAAAAGTGGAAGAGGGAAGAGGGATATATAATAAAAGGAGGTCAGAGGGATGTGAGGTGAGGACTAAATCTACAGTTGCTAGCTTTGAAGATAAAGGAAATGGCATGAGCCAAGAAATGTAGCCAGCTTCTAGAAGCTAGAAAGGGCAAGACAACACATTATTTCTAGCAACTGTGGATGAGAGAAAACCCTGCTGCCCACCCTGATTTTTGTCACTGAGACCTATTTTGGACTTCTGACATCCAAAATTATAAGATCATAAATTTATGTTATTTTAAGTCTCTTAAGTGTTTGGTGACTACTTACAACAGCAATAACATTTTAGTTATTTTTAAAAATTTTTACTTTTCTTTATTTTTATATGTTTAGGAGGTACAAGTGCAGATTTCTTACATGCATGTGTTGGGTTGTGGTGAAGTCTGGACTTTTAGTGTACCCATCAGCTGAATAGTGAACACTGTATCCAGTAGGCAATTTTTCAATTCTCACGCCATCCCATAGTAGTAGGGTTTTAATACAGATGCCACACATTAAATAAATTGAAAGCATCTTCATGGTCCATAATATAGACAAAACTGTATAAAGGGGGGGCTGTTCTGATGAGTTATCCAAATTTATTGCTTAATATTACACACGAAATACTATATTTAAGGCCAGAGGCACATATATACACACACACATACATTCTTCCAAGGATACAAACAAAACTTTTTTAGGACATGTTTCCTGGTTTAGTATCAACATTTCAATTTTAGTCCTTAGATGTGAAACCAAAAGACCATTCAATTTCCTCTTGACATATACTAAATCAGCATGCCTCGAATTCCCATTTCTGAAGCCAGTGAGTAATTTTAAAATGGGGTGCCAAATATGCTATGCCCAGTGTTTGTTCTACATATTAGTTATAGACAGAATATTTTGAAGGGATTCAGTCTTGCAATTTGATTATGAAAGCCTTGGGCACATAATAAAATTTAAGCACATATCCAAAGAGAACAAATTCATTTTTATTATTGTCTTATTAGACAAAAACTAGGGGACTGACAGTAAAATATAAAAAGAGAAGAAACCATTTGAAGCTAAAGCAATATTGGAGATCAAATAGAAATCAATTTGAAACAAGGCAGTTTGAAGAAATAATACATCATTAAATAAATGTTTCCATGTAGATATTTTATATAAAAACATGTTTTTAGCATTATTTGCTATGGGAGCTATACTTCTTTAAGTTTTTGTTAAATTTGTCACTTTATATACAATCCTGATATCCAGGATTCTGCAACCAGAAAGAAATCTGAAGACATAAGCCTACTGTGAATAATGGCAATGCATTTGAAAATATATTGAATGTTCTAGTTTTAATGTATTTGGACATTTTTTTCAATGTAAAGGATTAATGAAGATCTTAGAAGACTGGGTAATATTTTGAAAATTTGACCAGATCATTTAACCATCTTTAGTCAGAAACTATATAAAACTGGAATAATATGCTTTGTTGTATTACATTTTTATGATCTTACCATATTATTCTTGTAATTTATGTGTTTACAGTGCTGTGATTTCAAGTCATTGTGGTTAAGCTCACTAAACCACTCTAAATCTTTCCTACAATAATTCAAAAAAAGCTACAGTGATAGTAGGTTGCCTATTACTAAACAAATACCATGTTCCTTAAATTCCTAATTATAATTAATTGTTAATTTATATTTTATGTAATGTGAATTTACACTTTAAAAAAATTTTTAAAGTTTTTCCAGCGCTGCCTTTGCAGTTGGTGTGAAGTACTAAGAGAAAGTATTCATTTTGATAATTACCACTTTATTTGACAAAACATAGTAAATATGTTAATAAATATTTTTTAATGTTATGTTTTATGTTTGAGTCATTATATGTCTTTTGAACTAATTTTTCTTACTGATATATATTTTGTTTGCTCCCAGTATTTTTAATAGTCAAAGGCTTATCATCTTTCCCCTTACCAATAGTTCACTTTAGGCTGAAGATTGTGTATTTATAAACTACAAAAATAGTATACTAAAGCACTGTATCATAAGAACATTTAAGGTTTAAATGATAGAAATGGTAAGAAAAAGAGGAAATACAAAAATAAAAACACTAAATGCGAATTTTCATCATATGAATATATTAAACTGCCATTTTAAAGTATTTTTTTGTTCACTATCACTTATCAATCAAATTAATTTTTCATTCATAGTGACTGACTTTACTACATGACTGATTTTAGCATATACTTTAATTGAAATTTTAAAGAAAAAAGCAGCACTATGCTTCTTATTATCAAATATAAATCATTTAACAAGAGGAGGACACAGAATCTTCTGTGTATGATTTGTATGTGTGTGTTTATAACATTGGCCTATTTAATGTGGAAAACATTTTTTTCCCACATATATAGTTTACTTGTTTGAGTGAAATATAAAGTGATTCTACTTTATTTTAAATAATCTAAAATAAACTTTTAGAAACTCAGTGAAAAAACAAATGAGGTAAAAGTCAGACTTGCAATTAAATGTGTATAAAAAAAGTAATTATCTCTATAAACTTACCAGCTTTATTTCAAGCTCTGGTTCATCAACTCTACATATCTACATTAAAGAAATAAATATTGATTGCTGTAGGTGCTTGGAACATTGGTGAAATAAATTAAAATTTTCCCCTCTTGGAGTTTATATTGTAACTGGGAAGATATTTGGATAGGCAGGTGGTTAGTGAATGGGTACATAGACACGTAGGTAGATGGATAGATTAACTGATAGATGAGATATAATATAGATAGATGATAGAGAGATGACAGATTGATAGATTTAAAAGTAGATAGAAAATCTGGGCTCAGTGGCTCAGCCTGTAATCCCGCGCCATTGAGAGGCTGAGGTGAGTGGATTGCCTGAGCCTGCGGGTTCAAGACCCGCCTGGGCAAGCAAGACCTCATCTCTACAATAAATCAAAACATCAACCGGGCATGGTAGCGCACGCCTGTAGTTCCAGTTACTTGGAAGGCTGAGGCGGAAGGACGCCGGAGCCCAGCAGGTCAAGGCTGCAGTGGCCAGGAGCGGCCACTGCGCTCCAGTCTGGGTGACAGAGTTAGACTCCAACCCCAAAAAAAAAAAAAAAGTAGATAGATGAGAGAGAGACAGACAGACAGATTATTTTTCACATATGGTAAATGAAACAATAAAAGAAGAAAGAGAAATGTTGCTAAAATATTGAGTAGTGGATAGGTAAATAAAACGGAAAACTGAGCTTATGAGATAAAGGGAACAGGAGGGAAAACACCGAGGCAGGAAAATTCTTGCAATTAAAGGGGGAAGCTCATGAAGCTAGATAGAACATTATCAGGGCTTGCATTTAAACTTAAGTGTAATCAGAGAGCTATTGTCAGAGGCAACTTGATTTGAGGGCTTCTTGAGAATATTAAACTAAACTAAAAACATATAAAATTATCTTGGTTTTCAATAAATGTTAGGCTTTCTTCTAGTCTCTAAGAACTTTTGTTTAAAGATTTTTACATAGGCAGTTTGGAAAATAAAAAAATGAATCATAAGCATTGGAGATAAACCTGGGTTTGAATCTTTGCTCTGATACCTACTAAGTACGGGATCTTGGGTTTATGATAATTAAAAATCATTTCAAGCAGCTTCCATCTCTCTGCAAAATCTCTTTCACATTCTCATCTGCTTCTATGGCTAAGTTGGACATCTCCTCATTTCTCTTATTAGAAGAATAGGATTAAATGTAACATACAACAACATTAAATATATAAATGACATATAAGCACTGAGTACTAACAAAATATGAATATATCACAATAAGAAACATTATATAACAGCATAATCATAATATTAATATTCTAATTATTTAGGAGATTCCTAAAGCCAAAACCATATTTGTAAAAGTTAATATCCACACAGAATTTAGTAAAACTTTGGTTTACCATGCTCTCTTTGTTCAGAGAAAACTGATAAAAAGTCAGAATCAGGCTATTCTTTAAATCAGACTACTCTTTTAAAAGTAATTCTAGAGAAAGGGGAAGGATGACAATGGGACAAGTCAGACTGTGAATGTCTCTGCAAAAGGTGTTTGCACTGTGCCGCTGTCATGGTCCTTGGTTCCCAGACCCACAGAATTCCTGGCTCCCTCCCTAACTCCAAGCTAACCCACAGTGGTGAGACCAGGGATCAGTTGAAGCCTAGAGTTCGATCAGTAGAGCAAGAGGATCAAGGATGGTTAGGGAGAAGGTCCATGCCCAGTAAAGAGGTGCCCACTGCAACCATTTTCTCTGTCCCAGGACCAGGCAGAGACCTGCAGAGACCTGTCACCCAGCTCCACACAGCTCTGCCCAGCCACCAACTTGGGACCTAGGGTAATCTCATCAAATGGGGAAAGACAGAAGACCTTCCCAATAGATTGGACATAGACAGGTTGGATCTGAGTGGCAGACTTGACAGGAAGCAAGCCGACTGTGTTCAGATCTGATCCTTCCATAGCAGGCCTGGGACATCTGACTCTAGCTGTGAGCAACCCTACCAGCCTACGATGAGAGCTAGAGATCAGAGTCAAAAGAATGTTGGGCTCACAGGAACGATCTCAAAGCAAGCTTGATTCGTTGCTTTTACTTTTTTAATCTCTATTCTTTGCTCATTTTGCTCATTTTTGTTTGTTTTATGTTTTGCTTTTTTTCTTTTTCTTTTTTTCTCTCTTCTCTCTGTTTTTGATAACATTTTCATACTTGCCTTGTTTCAGCTATTTTACTGATTTCTCTTTTTTTCTTAAGAACTTCTA
>CAUYQG010272082.1:0-15814 GCA_963574415.1 Tarsius wallacei | reverse complement strand
TTTGGTGTTACCAACTTAAAAAAAAAAAAAAAAAAAAAAAAAAAGAATAGACACTCATCAATTGTTTGTCTTACCTGAAAGGTCTCAGCCAGCACCACTATTAGATGGCTTTGGAAGTTTTGGATCCACTGGCATGAGATTCTGTATAATATTATTTCATATTGAGGAACCAAATTCACAGTAAATGAAGTATAGGTGCATTCCAATGAAATCAGGATCCACTGGTTACAACACACTCTGCATGAGTCAGAGGTAACCAATCTGATAGAGAATGGAAACGGCTTCCATGGGGGCCTACCTTTATCTCCCCTTTAAAGGCAATATTCTGTGAGGTTGGGGTAATATCCTTTAGGGATAACTTCATGTATTACATTTAATTGAAGTTATCTGATTTGTATAAACTTTTTATGAAAAAACAAAGATTTCATGGGTATGGAAACCAAATGGTAAAATCAATAATTACCCCCATACCAATAGTTAATCGGTTATAGTTATTGATTAAATGCAATAGTTACCTCTTATTCAGACTTACTGGAGATTTCTTACTACGTTTCCCCTCAACTCTGGGATCCTCTGGGTTAGAGATTCTGATCCCAATTGGAAACATTTATTTTATGGGAAAGAAAAAGAATCTCATTGAACTACAAACTATCATGACTTCCTAGGTAATTTGAACTCTTAGTATCCAGGGACCAGCAAACAACAACAACAATGACAAAAGATATTGTATAATGGCAGGTATAATTGATTCTGATCATCATGAATTAGAACTGTTATTACAAAATGGTCAAGAGAGAAATATATGTAGAACCCAGGTGATCTACTTTGGCATCCCTGGATATGCCATTGCTCAATTTTGTCAATAATTGATTGGTGACCCTGGTCTGAGATGGCATGGTGATAAGGAGCTTAAGCCTATCAAGAATGAGGTTTGTTGTCATGCTACTAAGAAAATCAGTGGTTGTAGGGGAGTAAAAGTGGGCTGCAGAATCAATAGTGGAAGAGAGAGCTGTGCATTGGCTGCCACCCAAGAGCAATTGCGGGCAGAAGCTCTAATTTACACTACTAACCTCCCCTTTCTAAAATTCCTGTCAGGAAAATGGTCCCCCATAATCTAGGAAGAGATACTTTTCAAAAACATCTGGAGAAGTAGAGCTGAACAAGGCAAGGAATATAGTGTCATAGAAATGGAAATATGCTATCTGATCTGCCTTCAAGAAAGGACTTGCTACCCAGCATTTTTGAGTGTGGGCAGCAGACAGCCTCTACTAGTCACCACCTTTAGGGTTTGGCTCAAGTGCAGAAACCTGTTTCTCTCAAGGTCACACACTACCCAGGGAAGACTGTATCTGGTAACTAAGTAAGGTAGAGAAATAAAGTCCCAGCCATTATGGCCCAATTCAAGGAAACTCTGGTGGACAATTTTCAATCAAGAGCTTATACAAATGTTAACCAAGGTTTTGTTAGACTTGCCTCACATTTTAACTTTTTTTCTTTCAAATTCTGCTTCCTCTCATTCATCTAAGTGTTAATCCTTAATTAAATAAATTGCACCTCAAACTGTGCCTCAGCATGTGCTTCCCAAGAGCCCAACCTGTGAATCCAGTGACCTCTTAAAACAACAGCTAGTTTCCCAAGCTAATACACTGACACAGAAGTCTCTCATGGCAATGAAAGATATTGGAAGAGTTGTTTCCTTGAAGTCAAGTTTAGTAAGTTTGACCTGCCCTGTGGAGCCTCCAAAAGAGAGTACTTACTTTTTGAGTTTTGCCATAGGTAGGTACATAGAACAATTTCGCAAAGTTGCATCAAATTGAAAACAACAATTCCTTCTGCAGGTAATGATTCAGCCAAATCAGCAAAAATGCAGGGAGAGTTTCCACTCCAAGTACTGAGATTATCCACTTTGCTCAGCTGGCTGGGTCCATCAAACACCATGGAATTTCAGGTTTTCATCCTACCCTCAGCCAGAAAGCCTCTGTGTTCTTAGTCCTCTCTTTTTTAGTTAACACTGCCTCCTTGACCCCATATCTTTCCCTTCAGTATTCCAGACCTTGTAAATATTTGACATTTCCTTATGATTGTTGCAACAGACTAAGCTTGTCTTACGGTTTGGGATCTCTTGTAAAGAACAAAGAGGAAGAGAGGGGTCATGAATGAATTCAGTTTTCCATCTTCTGAAACTCAGGTAAAAAGCTTCTGGTTATAGAATAAATGCTAGAAACACTGTGGGTACATCAAAGTTCAAAAATGAGCCCATACAGTTATGTCTTATTCTACCATTTAAAAAATGTGGGTGCGCCATTTCAGAAAAGATGACTTTATAATAATGGCCTCCAAATTACTTCATCAGTAGGAGGATAAAAACTGAATTTAAAAGTAAATTTTTCACAATACTTGATGGCTAAATGGCAGCACACTGAAAACCACTTAATAATCTCATATTGAATCATCTTAATGTAAACTCATTAGAAATATAAATATTTAAAGAGATATAAGAATGGGGGCTGCTGCAACATTTAATTATGTTTGATGATGACAATCATGATGATGTCAAGAATAAAATAGTAACAACAATGGAGATTAACATTTGAAAATAAATCTCTCACTTGTTTTGCTTCAAAGGAACCTATTTAGTGAATTACAAGTTTTTATCAAAACAGAATGTCATACCAGTTAAAGCATGTGCTTTGAAATAAATCTACAAGAAATTAGTCCATAGATCTGGTTTTGGTAACATATTAGTTGCATTAGCCTGAGGAAGTTACTTAATCTTCTAAAGATTTAGATTTACGATTTGTGAAATCAGAATAAAACCAATAACTATATCCCAAAGTTATTTGGCCTAATTAAGATGATTTTATAATGTACCTAGCAATGGCCTGTTGTACAATTATTAAAAAAAAAAGTCAGTTGAGGTCATCAGGACATAACTACTTCTGTTCCATTTGAGATTATATGAGATCAATAGTTTATCACTGAGATGGCATTTCAAGGGCATTTTTATGAAACAAAGAAAACTAAAAGTTGCCTTATTACAAGTTTTGAAGATATTTTCAATATGCTGATGGGTTTTCCAGAGTGAAAATATTTTAAAGAGCATGCTCTGGGTTTAGATATGGTAATGTTTAAAAACATTAAAGTTAATGTGCCCATTCCTATACCAATATCATGTCGCCTTGGTTACTGTGGTCTTGTAATATAGTTTAAAGTCTGGGAGTATGATACATCCACCTTTGCTACTTTTGCTGAGGATTGCTTTGGGTATTCTTGCTCTTCTTTGCTTCCATAAGAATTTCGGTATTGTCTTTTCTAGGTCTGTGAAAACGATGCTGGCAATTGGATAGGTATTGCATTGAATCTGTAGATTGCCTTGGATATGATGGACACATTGACAATATTGATTCTTACAAATCATGATCATGACAAATTTTTCCATTTGTTTGTATCACCTTTGATTTCTTTGAGCAGGGTTTTGTAGTTCTCATTGCAAAGGTCTTTCACTTCTCTGGTTAAGTGAATACCAAGGTATTTCAATTTTTTTGTGGCTATTGTGAATGGGATTGTGCTCTATATTTGGCTCTCATCCTGCTTTTTGTTGGTGTTTAGAAATTCAGCAGTCTTTTGCATATTGATTTTGTATCCAAGAACTTTACCAAAGTCATTTCTCTTTTTTTTTTTTTTTTTTTTGAGTTGGAGTCTCACTCTGTCGCCCAGACTGGAGTGCAGTGGCCGCTCCCGGCCACCGCAGCCTCGACCTGCTGGGCTCCGGTGATCCTTCCGCCTCAGCCTTCCAAGCAGCTGGAATTACAGGCGCGTTCTACCACGCCCAGCTAATTTTTTGATTTATTGTAGAGATGAGGTCTAGCTTGCCCAGGCGGGTCTCGAACCCGCGGGCTCAGGCAATCCACTCACCTCAGCCTCCCAAAGGCGCGGGATTACAGGCTGAGCCACCGAGCCCGGCTACCAAAGTCATTTCTTAGTGCAAGGAAATTTTTGGCAGACTCTCCAGGGTTTTCTTGCTATAGAATCATATCATCTGCAAAGAGGGATAACAACTTACTCTTTTCCTATCTGGATACCCTGATTTCCTTCCCCTGCCTAATTGTTCAGGCTAGAACTTCCAGTAATATGTTAAATAGGAGGATTGAGAGTGAACATTCTTGTCTTGTTCTAGGTTTTAGGAGAAATACTTCTAGCTTCTGCTCATTAAACATAATGTTGACTGCAGGTCTGTTATGGATGACTCTTATTGTTTTGAGGAATGTTCCTTCGATACCTAGATGTTCAAGAATTTTTATCAAGAAGGGATGCTGGAATTTATTGAATGCTTTTTCTGTGTCTAATGAGATAACACCTGTTAATGTGATGAATTTTGTTAATGGTCTTGCAAATGTTGAACCAGCCCTGCATCTTGAGAATGAAGCTCACCTGGTTGTGATGGATAATATTTAAATGTTGTTTGATACAATTTGTTAGAATCTTGTTGATAATTTTTGTGTCTACATAAATCATAAAAAAATGGTCTGTAATTCTCTTTTGTTATCGAGTCTTTGCCATTTGGGGGTATCAGAATAACATTAGTTTCGTAAAATTAGCTAAGAAAAATTCTTTTCTCCTCAATTGGCTGGAATACTTTCAATAAGACTGATATCAGCTCTTCCTTGTATGTCTTGTAGAATTCAGCTGAGAAGCCACCTGGTCCAGGGCTTTTTTTTTTTTTGGTAGGTAGGTTTCTTATAACTGAGTTGATTTTTCCTGAATTGTTGCTGATCTGTTTAGGGTTTCAGCTTCTTTTTGTTTCAACTTTGGGAAGTTGTGGGATGCCAGGGAAACCTCAATTTCCTCTAGATTTTCTAGTTTATTTGCATGCAGATATTCATAGTAATCCGATAATCTTTTGAATGTTTTCAGGGTCATATAGGACATCGACTTTTTCATTTCTAATTATGTTTGTTTAGACTCCCCCCCCCCTCATCAATCTGTCTGTGGGTCTCTCAATCTTATTTATCCTTTCAAAAAAACAGCTTTTGTCTTGCTGATCCTTTCTATCATATGTTTGTCTTCTATATCCTGAAATTATGACTTTATCTTAGTAATCTGGATTTTTCCACTGAAATTAAGATTTAATTGTTCTTGCCTTTCCAGCTCCCTTAGGTGTGTTGTGAGGCCAAGAATGTTGAAATAAAAACATATCTGCTCAACCAACTCATCTTCAACCAAGCCATCAATAACAAACATTGGGGAAAGGCAACCATATTTAGCAAATAGTACTGGAAAGACTGGCTAGCCAAATGCAGAAGAATGAACCTGGACCCCTGCATATCACCATATACAAAAAGCAACTCAAAATGGATCAAGAACTTAAAAGTAAAACCACAAATCCAAGAATCTTAGAAGAAAACATAGAGAACACCCTTCTGGACATGAGAGTAGGCGTGAATTTATGACTAAGTCCCCAAAAACCAGTGCTACAAAAGCTAAGATAGCCAGGTGGGACCTTTTCAAACTGAAAAGTTTAGTACAGCAAAATAAACCATCAAGAGAGTAAAGAGACATCCCGTGGAATGACAATAAATATTTACAAGCGATGAATCTGACAAAGGCCTAACATCCAGTATTTACAAGGAACTCAAACAAATTGAAAGGAAAACAAACAATTCTATTAAAAAGTGGGCAAAGGACATGAACAGACACTTATGAAAGAATGACATACAAGCAACCAACAAGCACATGTGAAAATGTTCTGCCTCATTACTCATCAGAGAAATGCAAATTGAAATTACAATGAGATACTACCTAACACTGGTAAGAATGCTATCATTAGCAAATCAAAACACAACAGGTTCTGGAGCAGCTGAGTATAAAAGGGGACACTTTGATACTGTTGGTGGGAACACAAGCTACTTCAGCCTCTTTAGAAAGCAGTGTGGTGATTTCTCCAAAAACTGAAATTGAGCTTCCATACAATCCAGTAATCCGGCTCCTTGGAGTATACCCAAAGGAACATAAATCACGCTACCAAAAAGACACCTGCACAAGCATGTTTATTGCAGCACAATTCACAATAGCAAAGACTTGGAACCAACCCAGATGCCAATCAAAAGTGGGCTGGATAAGGAAAATGTGGCTCATATACATGATGTGGAATGTTATGCAGCCATAAAGAAGAACAACATGGACTTCACAGCAAATTGGATGCAGCTGGAGACCATCACACTAAGAGAACTATCACACAAAAGAAGAACTGAATGCCACATGTTCTCATTCATAAGAGTGCCCTGAACATTAGTCACACTAGCAAAATGGAGGAATCGGCAGACACTGAGCATTGCTGCGAGGGGGGAAGGGAAGGAAGAAGGAATGAGGGAGGGGGTACCTGGTTCACTATTTGAGGAGATATAATTTTTTAAGTCGGAGAGAGTTCCTTGATGTTTACTAACATTAACACAAAGTTGAAAAATGAAAATATAAAATTGATGACGATATTGTATTAAAAATATGTATTAAATTCGTACAAAATGCAACATCAGTTGGTGATGCTAACAATTTCACAAAATGTTATTAATCTCAGTATTATACATGCAGTATGTTTCTCAAAATAATAATATCAACATTAAATGTGAAATAAAAATAGAACAACAAAAAAAGAAAACAGAAACAAAATCAACTGATTTTCCTACTAAACAAAGCAACCAGTTTGTTTAAAGAAACAAAACTCAGTCATTAAGGAGACTTCAGGCTACAATGAACTTACTGATCTTTAAGTGAAGGGAATCCAAGAGTATAGTGAAAACAAAGGAGCAGCATGAAATACTTAGCTGTCTCTCAATATAGTTCCATAGTCTATTGATAGGTCTTCCTTTCTCTAAAAAAATTATAAAATAATTACAAGTTTTCCTTGCTGTTTAAGACCAGTCTTTGAGACTGGGCATGGGGGCTCACACCTGTAAACCCAACACTCTAGGAGGCCGAGGCCAGAGGATTGCTTGAACCCAGGATTTTGAAACCAGCCTATGCAACATAGTGAGACTATGGAACTACATAATTAAAAAATCAGCTGGGCATGGTGGCATGTGCCTGTAGTCCCAGCTACTCAAGAGGCTGAGGCAGGAGGATCACCTGAGCCCAGGAGGTTGAGGCTGTGGAAATACATTTGTATCATTACACTTCAGCCTGGGCATCAGATTAAGAGCTCCCTACTGAAAGCAAAACAGTCCTTGTAAGCAACAGTCTTTGCTTAGTTAAGAAAAGTTTGTTTAGAAGGAGTAAGTCACTACTCCCTTACCAAGGAGAGGCATGGGAACAGAGGCATGGGATTGATTAGCTGAACTACCAATCAGGAAAATCTAGGTGCAAAAGCCAAAGCAGTGGTTGGAAGACCAAACAAGCTCACCATCTTTCTCCCAATACTGAAGCTCCCTCCAATGTTTTCTGTTTTGCTTCATTTTGAGTGACTATAGCTCCATGGTTGCCCTAGATTTCTAATTTTTCTTGTTGTTGGCAAGTGTAATTCTTAATGTCTCCATTTACTCTCAAAAATTCCGTGGTTTAGATAATATATTATGTGGCCCTCTATGTTCAATTGCACTACCAGTTGCACAGATATTCAGGTATTATTCTGATCTAAGATAATTCTTTGTTTTATCACCCCCACAACATCCATTCAATCATGGTTCTATAGCTTCCAACTTTCCAGTCTTTCTGGTATCTGCTTCCTACTCTTCCTGTCTATCACTTTTATCAATCAAGCACCATCCTATTTTTTATACTATTAGGTTACTGCACTAGCTTCCTGTTTTTCTGTTTCTCAAATTCCACATTCTTTTCCCCATCCCAATCCATTCACCTCACTGCACTTTACACTGATTAAAACAAAGAAACTGATCACCCCTATGCTTAACAGTTTTCTAAGATTCCTTATTGCCTCAAAATATACTATATACTGGGAGAACTCCCAAAAGGAATTATATTTTTGGAGAATGGGCCCCATGTAGTACAGGCTTCCTCCACAAGGTAAGAGTTCTAGGAACTAATTGACATCAGGTTACCAGGTTACCAGGTAGCGTTGTTGTGAGAGGCTAGGTTCAGCGTCAGTGAATTGAGTTTTTGGTGATTCTTTCAACATGTTTGCCCATTTCATGATGGGTGATTTACAAATACATCTACCCACACCATGTGAGTTATCAGCAGTTTTTGACCAAAAGCAGCATGACCCCCCCAAGCCCCCACCCCCCGCTCCACTCTCTTTATTCACGCAATCTTGCCCTGAGTGACTTTTTGTTTGTTTGTTTCCCTGGATGAAAAAATCCTCAAATGAAAACATTTTGTCAATGTGGAAGAGGTGAAGTCAAAACTGGCAGAAGCACTGAAAAACAACAAAATGAACAAATTCAAAAATTGTTTTAAACAGTTGAAAAAGCTTCATGATAGGTGCATTGCACCAAACAGAGTACTTTGGAGGTCACTGAAGTTTAAACATGTACGAATCAATATCTTTTTTTATTAACAAGTTCTAGATTTGTTTTTGTAAGGTCCCTCTCGTACACTGTATCATGGCACATAAGGGCCCTTATTGTATAGTTTCTACTCAACTCAGTGCTATAGTTTGAATATTTAACCCTCCAAGTCTCATATTAAAATTTTATCCTCAATCTTTGTGCACTAATGGAAGGTTTGAACATATTATGGAGTCACTATTAAGAATTACGCTTTCATACCAAAGGCAATTTACAGATTCAATGCAATATCCACTAAATTACCGACATCATTCTTCTCAGACCTGGAAGTGACAATACAGAAATTCTTATGAAAACAGAAACGACCACGAGTAGCCAAAACAATCCATAGTAAAAGAAGCAAAGCAGGAGGTATCACACTTCCAGACTTCAAACATTACTATAAGGCTACAGTAATCAAAACAGCCTGTTATTGGGACAAGAACAGGCATAAAGACCAATGCAACAAGATAGAGATTCCAGAAACAAAGCCTCAATTCCTCAACCAACTCATCTTTGACAAAGCCTCCAATAACTACTACTGAGGAGAGAAGAACCTATTCAGTAAATGATGCTGGGAAAACTGGCTGATCACATGCAGAAGATAGAAATAAGACCCCTATCTATCACCATACACAAAAATTAACTTTAAATGGATCAATGACCCAAACGTAAAACCTCAAACTATAAGAATCTTAGAAAATGCAGGAGACACCCTTATGGAAATTGGAACTGGCAACCAATTCCTTATCAAAACCCTAAGTGTCCATACCATAAGAAATAAGATAGACAAGTGGGAACTCATCAAACTGTCGAGCTTCTGCAAAGCAAAAGAAACCATCAAGAGAGCAACGATACAGCCCACAGAACAGGAAAAAATATTTGCCAACTGTTTATCTGACAAAGGCCTAACATCTAGGATCTAAAAGGAGCTCAAACGCACCAAAAAGAAAAAAACAAACAGCTCCAATAAAAAGTGGGTAAAAGACATGAATGGACACTTCTCAAAAGAAGATATATGGGCAGCCAACAGACACATGAAAAAGTGCTTAGCCTCACTCATCATCAGAGAAATGCAAATCAAAACCACACTGAGATACCACCTAACCCCAGTAAGAATGGCCATCATTAATAAAAAAAAAAAACAACAACAGATGCTGGTGAGGATGTCGAGAAAAAGGAAGGTTTCTACACTGCTGGTGGGAATGCAAACTAGTGCCACGTCTTTGGAAGGCAGTGTGGCAATTTCTGAAAGAAGTAGTAATTCCATATGACACAGCAATGCCCCTATTGGGAATATACCCAGAGGAACTCGGGTCATTCTACCGAAAAGATACCTGCAACACATGTTTGTTACAGGTCTATTCACAATAGCAAAAACATGGAACCAACCATGCTGCCCATCAAAACTGGACTGGATACAAAAAATGTGGTACATATACACAGTGGAATATTATTCAGCTATAAAAAAAGACAAGCATGTGGACTTCGTAGTCACCTGGATGGATTTAGAGTCTATCATACTCAGTGATCTATCAAAGAAACAAAGAAGAGAGTACCGTATGTTCTCACTCATAAGAGGAACTTGAACATTTGTAATACTATAAGAAAGAGATTGGCAGTAGTGAGAAACTGTTAGGAGTGGGGTGATGGAATTGGCAGTTGAGGGAAACTGCTAGGGGAGGAAGGGGCACACCTCATCAACAAGGGCACCTGCATAATCAACGTTTGTACACCTAACCCTGAATTGTACCCCATAACTTTAAAATTTAAAAAAATTGTAGGGAAAACTTAACTCTTTCCTTATTTGGACAAATTGGTTTTTGTAAGCTGTTACCTTTGAATTCCTAAATATTCTGGTCAATAAACGAATTGACAAATCAAAAAATAAAATAAAAAGAATCACACTTTCCAGCAACAGGAAAAATTTAAAGACATTTTGGTAGGACCTATGGTAACTCAAAATGAAGCAAACCAGGAAACATTGGAGAGAGGATCAGGATTGGGAGAAAGGTGGTGAGCTCGTTTGGTCTCCAATGACTGCTTTGGTTTCTGTGCCTTGATCTCCATGACTGGTAGTCCTTCAACTGATCAAGTGCTTTTCATTCCATGCCTCTCCTTGGTGTTGAAGTGGTGGCTTACCCCTCTTAAACAGTCTCTTCTTAGGTAAGCAAAGACAGTTTACAAAGACTGTTTTTTGTTTATTTGTTTGCTTTTGAGCAGGAGTTCTCACTCTGCTGCCCAGGTTGGAGTACAGTGGCATGATCAGGGTTTGCCTCAGCCTTGACCTTTTGGGATCAGGGAATCCTTTGGCCTCAGCCTTCAGCGTAGCTGGGACTACAAGAGCATGCCATCATTCCTGGCTACTTTTTTTAAATTGTAAAGATAGTGTCTTACTATGTTGCCTAAGCTGGTCTCAAACTCCAAGGACCACACTTTGAGTGACAAGGATCTAAAGAATCTTTATTGTGTGTCAATTTAATTTACCATCCAAGATTATTCATATATAATTTCAAGTTCTGTCCTTTCATCTATATTTTCACAATCTATTCTAATTTTCACTTAAAGCTAGAGTTTACAAAAGTATATATACATCTGCTTATGATTACCAATTACCTCATTTTTGTGTATGTGTGTGTGTGTGTGATTGCAATATCATTATCACAAAGAGGGGTTCTCAAAGCAGGATAATATAAGGGTAATGTTGTCATCATTATTATTGTCTGGGTCTTCTGCTTTATTTAGTAAAATTCTACATCCTGACTTGCCTCATTATGACCCCAAAAATGTAAGCAGTCTACTTTTTCCATCTTCCACCCCTTCATTTTATCATGTATCCATTTATCTAATACATCAAAGCAAATTTTGATAATTTCACCAATTTAACACAGTATATCTATGCTAATGTAGCACAAAAAATATTTTGAGTATGCATAATTACATAATTGAATGCCCATATCACCTTTAACCCAATACATTATATGTACATATTATTTCAGCCAGTACATTTCACTCCTCTATTATAATATCTTTCATAGAAAAGGGTGATAGTCCCTGAAAGATTATAAAGTATACTTACATAATTTCTAAACTAATACTGTAAGGGTAATTATGTATTTGGGAGGGAGGAGAATGTTTCTGTTTATCTATTGCTGTATAACAAACAACTCCAAAAATCTGTGACATAAAACAAAATCAATCCTTATCTCTGACAATTATGTGGGTTAATGTCTTCAGCTGGGTTGTTCTCCCTGGGGCCTTTCATGGTAGCTTCTTTATTCTTATGTTTGGTTCCTAGGTTGGAAGGGTTGCAGTAACTGAAAGCTGCATTGGTATCACATTTTCCATGATGTTCATCCACATGACTGGTACAGGTTTTCTCACATCATGGTTGTCTCAGGGAAGTCAGACTTCTTACATGCCGGTTGGCTTCTCCCAGAGTGAGAGATCCAAAAAGCCAGGCAGAAGTTCTATGGTTACTCATGTCTTAGTCTCAGAAGTTACACAGTATCACCTCTACCATAGTCTATTGGTCAAAATAGTCACACACTAACTCAAATTTTAAAGCTGGAAGAAAAGACTCTATTTTTTTTTTCATTTATTCATGATAAAGTTGTGGGGTACAAGTGAGGATTTACTACATAAGTAGACTGCATGCAGGTGAATCTGGCCTTTCTAAGTGATCTTCACTCCCCCTGGTAATGGGCTAGGCACGCTTTGTGTTGTCACATGTCCTCCTCTCTCCTCCCCCCTCCCTCCCTTAGCAATGCCCAGCAACTGCCGATCCCACCCTTGTGCTGATGTGACTAGTGATCAGGGCCCACTTATGAGTGAAAACATGAGAACATATGGTGTTCAGTACTTTATATCTGTTCACTTGGTATGACTCTTTTTCAATGGATGATATGTTTATACATATAGAGTGGGAAGGAATTGATTGCCATCATCCTTAATATAAGCTACAAAGCAATGTGGCAAAAAAAGTAATTATTGCTGAGGGAGTTACACAGTATTTTAAAGCTCAAAGTGAGAGAAGGGTTTCTAGATGCCTTAACAGAGAAGTGGAGTGTGAGAAAAAAAATAAAATTCTCTAATGGCCACAAAGAGAGGTGAACACATAAAATATGATATAGGCAGGGATGAAGTTCCAGGAATTTGTTACAACTACATCAGCATCGTAATAGAGTAACTGAAATGGAACCCATCTTAGGAGTTACTTTACTGATTATAAGACCAAAAGCTGGAAGAAAAAGGAGTTGTCCAAGTTCATAGTGAGTGACAAAGTGATAAATTTGGACTCATGATCTTTTCTGTTTTCCCAGATTTCCTTCTCTTTGAACTGTATGTTTCTCTTCAACTGAGATGTTAGCACATTTAAATAACAAGAAAGGAAGTTATTAAACAAGCATAAGGTCATCTCATTGCTGATGATTATTTTTCTCTGCTTTGACTCATACATATATTTGTAAGCTTTATGTCTTTGTTGATAATTGCTTCCAGTATGCTGACCTTACCACTTCGACTTTCCCACACAGAAACTTGCCTATGTAAATGGTATTATATACCATATTTTGTTTTTTGGATTCTTTATAAACAGTGCAGTGGGAAAACTGGCTTGCATAAAGGAAGAGCTGTAGAGGTTTGGATCACATTTATCATAATTTTTAATTCTAAGAATGGGCATTTCATAAGACATGTATATGGTGATTTTTAAAAATCGAAACATGCATAAAACCACAAATAATTTACTCAGTGTAGACCTATACTGGCATAACTGCAAGGTTGTTCTTGGAGAATATAAATGAATAAATAAGTACATAAATATGTCTTATTACTACTACTACTAGTGATCCCTTATTTATGAATTATTAATAATTTTCAAAGTCCTTGCTTAATTTTTAAATCATCAAAGCAATTATGTAAAATAGAATCTGTTCTATTCCAGCCCATTAAATGGATCTGAGTGTCCTAGGAGTTTAGGTGTGAGAGACATGTAAAATGCCCAGGCACCAGCCACAGGATCTGACTTCAATATTCATTCACATAACCTCTAGGTTTTTGTCATTATCTCTGTAGCTCATCAAATTTTTGCTCTTATATTTCAATTACATATAACAACATCAGGCCATCTATATTTAAGTAATTCACTTCTTTGGTTTATTAATTTGCTTGCCTTATTTCTCTTGACCTCCAAACGTTCTTGACTACTTTGTTTTGATTCATGGACAGTTCGGAGTGAAAAATCTTTCCATCAACAAACCTGGTCTTGAGAAAGTCATACTAGCTGAATTATCCCATCAGTTGATTCAACAGAGAAGGAGAATAATTAAGCAGATATTGTCACTTTGGAATAATGAAATTAAAACTCAGCAAGTTTAAGTAAAAGTTTAAATGGTGCTTAGCTTCTGTGTGATGCAATTAGGTTTTGATTCCTAGTGTATCATTCTTTCTATTTCCCCAAGTAGCCACACTTAATGAAGTCTAAAACAGGACACATTTGATAACATGTTTTTGTGAAATTTATTGGAGAAGGTACAGAAAGATAACAGTAAAAAGGAAGTCAGAACTGGGCTGGAGCCAAAGCCAAGAGAGAGAGGGTCTACTGGTTCCCTTAGCCCTAGGGAGATGAGCAGAAATCCAGCCTAATATATTCAAAGGTACTCAGCTAATGTGTGCTGGAGTGAAGGTCCCAACCCCATTTTGCCTGTCTCCAAAGCATGTGTCTTTTCTGATACACCAGGTTGGTGAGAAGTCATCATACCTAAGCCAAATAGAACTGGAGTGTAGAGTAGAATACCAAGCTCCAGTTGTAAAATGGAATGCTAGTCCTGAGGCAGAGGACCAATAAGTACAAATGATAATTTCTATTGACCATTTGTCAAGTGTTATACAGGATTATCTTTTGGCATTTCAACATTTTTCCCACTCCTCTCCATACTCTTTCTTGTACTTTTGGGGCCAGAACTCTAGAAATAATATTTTTGCAAATTCTTTTGCCAGAAAGGTTCTAATTTAGGGTCTCCTAATGCAAAAATTTGGCAGCTTTAGCAGATTGAAGAGAAAGAGAAGCCATTATCTAGCCTCTTCCATCAGAGACAATGATACATGAGGAAGTGGAAAACATGATGTTTTTGGTTAGTGATTT
The DNA here is from genome assembly GCA_963574415.1 of Tarsius wallacei. Taxonomy (NCBI): domain Eukaryota; kingdom Metazoa; phylum Chordata; class Mammalia; order Primates; family Tarsiidae; genus Tarsius; species Tarsius wallacei. The sequence continues at coordinate 1,171 of CAUYQG010272082.1, read as the reverse complement.
CAGAAAAAATTCTTGCATGTTATCACTTTGGTGTTGCAGGCAGTTAAGATAATCATATTTACCTGCATTTCCTGTACCTTCTGATATCCTGCCAGTCAGCAGTGGTCCTCACTGGCTTTCACCAAAAAAAACACTCTTTCAAAAGTTTTTAAGCATACAGTTCTTGACATGAAATCCTTTCTTAGAGTAATGTATAGAGTGTTTGGGGCTTCCCTAGCTAAATTTTTGCTGATTCAAAGACTCTTCTGGGTATCTGCTAAGAGTTTTGTACACTTTCTTTTAATCATCCCATTAAGTCTGTGACGTTGGAGCAACTTTTTCCATTTGAACTGTAAGTAGATTGAAGGTCAAACAGCTTAACTGACACATCCAAGGTCACTCAACAAATAGGTTCCTGAGCCCAGGCTCACATATTGTCCTCATGTGGGGGTCCTGCCCCTGCAGAGATCGGGGGTCTCTGGTGGTGTGATGGTGTCAGTGATTTGACAGGAAGGAAAGAAACTAGAAAGAAAGAAAGAAACTGGACAACTGTTCAAAGATTGAACAGAAGCCGTTTAATGGGTGTAATCTCAGGGCTTTTATCCCCAAACTCTGCAAAGTCATCATCACAGGAACCCCTGTTACTATGGTTACACAAAAGGTAGCATGTGCCTTTCACATGACCAGGTCCAGGTGCACACAGGACACCCCCCACTCTCAAGCAGATGTATTTTTTCAAACATGAGGAAGAACATGAGGTTCTTATCCAGTTTCTATGTACCCTTAATTGTTTACAGCTACATAACATCGTTCAATGCTTACACCCGAAACCAGCATAATGATATATTACCTTTTACTATTCTATGCTAATTCAAACTAGTTTCTATAAAACCGTTGCTGCTATGGTTACACTCTCCTAGCACCAGCTGGCCTAATTCAAACTTCACTGACCCCCCTGAATCAAACTGAACTAACCACACTTCTATAATAAAATGGTTACTTAAATTTTCTTTAAACTATAAAAACTATTTTCTAAAACCTGTATCTATACATTTCTTAAAATCACATCAAGAGAACCTGTGCACTAAGGCTCCTCAATGTGACTCAGAGTTAAACTTAAATTGTTTAAAAGCAAAAACCATAAACCGTGGAAAATGGGAACAATAGACTCCCAAGTTTAGCTGTGTACGTT
>CAUYQG010272075.1:0-29120 GCA_963574415.1 Tarsius wallacei | reverse complement strand
AGTGACTGGCCCTGCGGGCCTCCCCGGGTGAGACCTGACAGATCAGAGCTGAATGAGTGCCGGCATAGGGCGTGGTAGAGAAGTGCAGAGGGGTCCCCTGGGTCTCTGTGCAAGGGGATAGCTGTCTCTGGTGACTGTCCCCAGCGCCAACGCCCCTTCTTTACACCCACACAACCATTTCAGAGGAGCTGGGAAAGGGGATGCCAGCTGGTAAGGGCTGTGCAGTGGTCAGTGTAGGGCTAGGGCAAACCAGGGTGCACACCCGAGAGAGCCAGGGGAAAGCCCTGGGTCTTGCACTCCCAGGACACCCTTTCCCCTTGTCTACACCCAAGTTTATCTTTTCACCCAAACATTGTTGAGGGAGGAGACTACCAGCCAGACTCACTCACTTTTAGTTGGGCGATTACCACCAGCATAGCTTGACCTTTGCTCCTAGGACCTTGGGAGCTTGACCTCTTACATTCTCTCCACAACCTCAGGGTATCTCTCCATTCCACAGGTGAGGACCAAGGCACTGTTAAGTCACAGTCCAGCACAGAGTCAGGGTGTGAACCTGGTGCCTTCAGCACCCTGGCCTGACACTTGCCTGTCATGCAGCATTGCCCACAAGGCCGCTGCCCTCTGAACCTGTCCTTGCTTGCTCCGACCTATTGCCTGAGGCTGATACTCCTGCTAATGACAGTCTGGTGGCCCGAGGCATGGGCATGTCTCAAGTGCCCTTCCCACCACACTAGCCCAGTGGGACCCTCACAGGCTCTGTTGTCCCAGCAGTTGCCCAGGTGCACCATCCATGCTGACCAGAAACATTTCCTGCCCCAGAAACATGAGCCCACTTTCCCTTGGCCTGGCCAGTGCTCTGCGTGTGATGGGATGGCCCTGGCAACCAAAGCTTCAGGGTCAAGTGTGGCAGCATAGACAGGCAGAAACAGAGAGATTGTACCCAAGGTAGAAAGGCCCGGACAGGGATGAACTCTTGGCAGGAATCAAGTGGGGGGATTCCATCCACCTTGAGTAGGGTGGGCCTCAAGAACAGAAGGAAGCCTTTTCCAGGTTGCTTGGTTGAGTCCTGGACTTCCCATGGAGGAGTCTGGGGGCCCCCCAGAGTTCATTGCCTTTGGATAGGGCACACAAGTCAAGCTTCTGTGGATACTCTCTTCCCCTCCCCGCCCCCGCACCCCCCAGAAGCCCACAGAGGAGCAGCCCTGGTGGAGGCTGTGGGTGAGAGTCTGGCCCATTTCCTTGGCTGCACATCTGGAGGAGGAGGAAGGGAAAGTATCACCTCTGGGCGGCTGCTGTGAGCCCAGCCCAGCTCAGGGATTTACACCCCATGTCACAAGAGGCCACTGAGGGCTCTTCCAAGGCAGAAAGCCTGTGACTTGGCATAATGCCTGTAACTCTGGCTGAGACTGTGCACGGTTCTCTCACTTAACCCTGAGGTGAGTCTATCATCTACCCCTCTCAAAGATGAGGACTCTGAGGCTGGAAGAGGTATAGTCACCTACTCAGGGTCATACAGTTAGCATATAACACAGGCAAGGCTTGCTTCTAGGCCTTAGCAGGCCCTTAGGCTGCTGCCAGGCAGACTATGAGGGCATAGAGGCCTGCTCCACTGGACCCTGCACTGGCCTATCCAGTGTGGCACCCAGAAGCATCTCAGGGGTGCAGGGTGGCTCCAGCCAAGCTTGGTCTGGACTCTCTGGACCTCATCCAAGCCTGTTCTCCCTGGGGCCCTTGGACCTAGGGCCTGTCTCTAGAGGGAAGCCCACCTGCATCCCTTTTTTCCCCTTGTCACAGCATGGCCAACACAGCTTCAGACCCTCTGCCCCTTTCTGAGTTCATCATGCTTGCCCTTGGAGTCACCCTAAAAGAAAGATTGGCTGAGGCTGGTACATACTTGCAGCCCTTGAACTTATGAGTCTGCATGCTCATGAGGACCAGGAAAGTGCTTCTTATTCCCTTCTTATTCCTGCAACAACAATATACTCTAAAGCAGTGGTTCTCAACAAGGAGTAATTTTGTGGCCCCCCCCCCGGGGGGGGCATTTGGCAATGTTTGGAGACATTTTTGTCTGTCACAAGTTAAGGAAGGGAGGTGCTTCATTCAGGGAGTGGAGGCCAGGGATGCTGCTAAACATCCTATAGTGCACAGGACAGCCCTCCTTTCGACCAAAGAATAATCTTGCCTAAGGGTCAGTAGTGTCAAGATTGAGAACCCTGATGTCAAGTACAGATTTTGGAGGCAGACAGGCCCTGTTTGAATCCTGCCTCTGCCATTGGCTAGCTGTGTATTCTCGGGCGAGTGGCTTCACCTATCTGTGAGCCTCAGCACCAAAATTGGCACTAATAGTGACCCTCAGTTCTTGGGGTCTTGAGGACTGTCAGACTGCACACATCCAGCTCCCAGCAGAACCTGGTAGTGAGTAGCCCCCATCAATGGCAGCCATTATTCTTCATTTCCGTTTTTCAAGGCCAACTGCAGGGCATGAGAACAAAGGTCTGGTGACTGGACCTGGAGCTCCTCGAGTCAGCCCTCCACCTGCAGTCCCTGGCACAGGGTGGGCCTATTGTTTATGTTGAGGGAGGGGCTGGGTTTGCTACTGTGGACCTGAAGGAGAAGCCAGAAGGGAAACCTGATCCCAAGTGGGCAAAGGTCACCTGAGGCTCACCTTGTGTACCCTTCACTCCAACTCAACCTCAAGGAAGCTGTGGGGCATGACGGATGGGGTGAGAAGGGACCGGGACACAGACATGCTAATGAATATGGTCTCTTAGCTCAGGGAAATGCCATGGATTACAACTGGGAGGAGTGGTATTTGAGTGACACAACCAAGACAGGTAGAGGTATGGGGTATGGGTGGGAAATGGCATTTAGGCCCAGGGAACAGCAAGGCCAAAGGCCTAGGTGTGAAGAGAAAGATGCTCTTCCTAAATGGTAGTCCAGTGATGCCAGAGGGGTCTAGCTTGGTGGAAAGGACCCACCCCAAAGGGGTGGAAGATAGGGCTAGGACCCTGGGTACTAACAGATTTTAAAACTGGGTCCTCTTTTGTTCCTGGGTGAGGGAGTCTCCATTATGGATGTGGAACTTGATTGTCAGCCATAACTCATTCATTCATTCACTCATTCACTGAGTGTCCTCTAGGCTCTCTCTGCAGTGGGAAGAGTCATGGTTTTTCTCTCTCCAGACCTTTCTCCTCACACTTAAGATGAGAATGTCTCTGCCAGTACTCTCCATTCCCGGAGGTCTTATTTGGCAACTCCCAACACCCCTTTCACACACACACACACACACACACACACACACACACACATCCCAACTCACAACCCACAGCCCTGGAACCTACCTGGTCTGGCCTCTTCTCCCCATCAATCTGCCCCAGGCTCAACCCAGGGTCCTCCCATCTGAACCCTGGGCAGCTGTTCAGTTCCCCATCCAGCCTCTCCCAGCCTCTTCTCTGCCCTGTTGTCCCTCTGTCCCATCCATCCCCAAAGGAGCCCACTTGAGCCTGTCACCCTGCCTGGGTGTAGCAGCCTTCACCACCTTCCCATTGCTTCTTGAGAAGACCAAAGTCCTGGTTATGGCCTGTCTCTGCCACAAGCCCCTTGCTCAGCTGGGGCCTCGTCAGGGATTGTCCCCACTTCCATCCCTTGGGGCCCAGCTAGGAAGAGCTGTCTAGACTCTCCCCCATCCTCTCTAGGTAGCCCCCCACGAGGCCTGGGACTTGACACCTTCTTTTTGTCTCCTGGGAAGTGACATTTCTTTGAGTATGGGGGGAAAAAGTCTTAGCTTTCTGAGCTTTCAGGGTAGGAAATTGGACTTCTTATATCCCAACTGGTCACCAGGTTTGGGGACTGGAGGACACTCAGTGAATGAATGTATGAATGATTGAGTTATCGCTGACAATCATTTCCACGTCTGGAAAAGAAGCTCAGGCGCCTGCCTGCCAGGTGCAGTGGGGAGCTCTAGAAGGTGGAGGCAAGAGCGCAGAAGACTGGGAGATCGGGGTAGGGGCAGTCACCAGAACCGCCTAACAGTGCAGGGGCAGCTTCGGCCCTGGAGTCTACCCAGCTCCGTCTTTGGGGCTGGGCCTGGACGGCGGGCCTGGCGGCGGGCACCGAGCCCGGCCTCGTCCGAGCTCCAGCCAACAGGAAGAGCAGCGGGGAGGCCAGGCAAGGCGGGCCAGCTGGTCGGCGGGGAGTCCCGGGCGTGGGCGTGGGGAGCCGGGGAACCCCCGCGGGTACCTCCCAGGCACGGGGGGGGGGCGCCCCCACTGGGCCTCAGAGTCTTCCTCTGTGAAATGGGGCTTCTCTGAGGGCTGACTTGCGCGCTAAAGGCGGGCGAGGGGCGAAGTGTGCCGGGGAGGGAAAGAGGCCAGGAGACTGCGTAACCCCCGCGGAAAGATGCTGCACACTCCCTCTCGCAATCATACCCCCCCCGTTCTCCTCCACCCGGCTCCCAGCTGGCCGGGGCGGAGCCTGGGAGGGGCGGGGCCTCTAGGGGGCGGGGCCTGGCCGGCACCTGGGTGAGGTCGCGCTGCACCGCCCCCTCACACTTCCGTGTGCTGCGGCGTCGGAGGAGGAGGCGGCGGCAGCTCTGGTCCCCTGAGCGACCCCCGCACCCGCTCGCCTAGCCGAGGCCCGGGCCGTGCCTCGCTGGCCGCTGGGCGGTCCCAGGCAGGCCCGCGCCCACCCCGTCGCGCGCGCCGAGAGCCGCAAGGAGCTGCAGGGAGCCGGACCCCCGCCGCCGCGACCCTTGGCGCCTGGCCCTGCGCCCGGAGGTGAGTGAGGGCGGCCCGGCGATCGGGGCTACCCCTAGGGCGCGCCGTGCCCCCTTCCTCCTCCCCGCTCCGGTTCCCGTTTCCGAAACTGAGTTGAGGCCAACGAAAGTCCCGCCGCGCTCCGAGCCCCGCCGGTGACTCCGTCCCCCGTCAGCCTGTCTGTCCCTCCGTTCGGCATCGGGGTCGAGGCCCTTCTGTCTGACTATTACTGGCCCCTCTGCCAGCCTGTGTGTCTCCTGCTCCTCCGAGGGGTCTGTCCGTCCCTCCCGAATCTCTCTGGTGCCCTCTATCTGTCCATCTGTCCTACCCTTCTGAGTTCCCCTGTCCGCCTCCCCGCGGACCCGATCTGTCTGTTCCTCGCCCTCCGCGTGTTCCATCACCCCACCCCCACCCCACGCCCTGCCGCCCCTTGGATTCTGTCCTCCGGGAGCCGCGTCCCCGACCCACGCTCGCCGCCCCCTGCCTGTCCAGCCTCTCTCCTTTCCATCCCCGGGCCCAGGCCGGGCCGCCCGCCGGGCCTGGTCTCCCGCCCCTTGGTCTCAGCGGCCCATCCCGCGCGGCGCCTCCTCCTCGCTCTATCTCTTTCAGTCTCGAGTCTTTCTCCGTCCCTCCATCCGTCTCGGGACTGGGCGTGGCTCCAGTCTCCACCACCCCTCTTGCCTTCCCGCTCCACTCCTCCGCCCCTCGGATCCTCCTCCCCTGGTGGGCCCTAACTGGTGCGGTTTGTCTCCGCCCCCAACCCAGATGCCACCCCCGTGGGGGCTCAGCCAGGTGAGGGGAGGGGGTGTGGGGGGGAGGTGAAGAGCGGCTGGTGGTGGAGAGGTAGGAGGTGAGCACCATCAGAACGGGTCCCACTTCCCCAACTCTCTCCCTTGTAGGGGAGGGGAGGGCCCCACTGGGCCCCCACTTAAACGTGGTCAAAAGGATTTGGTGCAGAGTTCCCTTCTCCTCTGGCCCCTACCCTGTATGCAGGGACCCTGTCCTTGTGCTAAATTGCCTGTATCTGGACGTGTGGGTATGTTGTGTGTCTCTGTTTCCTTCTGTGTTCTTTGTCACTGTAGGACTCACCACCTGTGCATGCATGTCCTTTTTTATGTGTATATCTTCCCTATATGTATGTGTGTGTGTCTATTTGTGTGTTCTGAGGCTGTCTTTTGCAACTGTGTGTACCATTCTTGGTGTGTTTGTCACTAGACTTCCGTGTGTGCATCTTTGCCTGCCTGTGTGTGTGTCCCTCTGTGTCTGGAAGGTTCAGTGTTGCACACTGGGTGTATCATGGTGACCAACTGGCCGTGAACACATTAGATTCGTTTATTGTGGAAGCCCCTGGTGTTAGGGTGCCAGCCTACCAGGCTCATGTGTGAATGTGTCTGTATGAGTGTGCGCACTCACATGTGGTTCTTTCCTTCTGACACTGAGCTGCTGTGACCAGGTTGACATGGTCACCAAGGGAGGGGACTGGTCCCTTGGGTTTCCTCGTTCCTGCCACTGGGGTGTGGCAGACAGGCCGGTAGAGGGCGGCTGTGTGGTGTTCATATGTGTGGTTGTGTGTGTGAGGTGTGGAAGTATCTGGGAAGCTGTGCTTGACTGTGGGGTGGTGTGAGAGCCTGCAGTCCATGGCAGGACAGTGGTGGGGTAAGACTGGCCATGGTGGGAGCCTATGACTGGTGGAGACAACAGTCTGTATAAAACTGTCAGTGTGTGCTTGGGGAGTGACTGTGATTGAGTGCCTGGGTGTGGGTGTCAGCGGCAGGAGGAGGTCTGACTAGGTGTGTGGTGACAGTGCTGGGAGGGAAGGTGAGAGCCCAGTGTGTGTGACCATGTGAGAGACTATGGCTCCTAGGGGGGAGGGGTGGGCCAGAGGGTAAGTCTTGGGGTTTGTAGTATTGTAACCAAGACCTCAAGCTCTGGGCTGGAGAAAGACTTGCTGCACCCATTCAGAGTGAGGCCTCCCTTAAGGCTGAGTTTCCTCATCTGCAAAATGGAGAAAGTTACTGTGAGGACTTAGAGGTCCTCTGTCAGTAACTTCAGCCCAACCTTGGCCCTGGTGACAGTACGTACTGCTAAATCTTATTTGGTGACCCCTCCCAGCTGTATGATCACTATTCTGGCAGCTGGGGCTAAGGCAAGCCCAGATAGTCTGGGTTTCCTGCCTGAGATGTGTCTCTCATCCCCTTCTATCCCCTTGGCCAGGCTACTTATGGGAAGGATGATGCCCTGATAGCGCCCCAGTATCCAGCCCTGTTTAACCTGCATGACAACCCCCCAACCAGCCCTCAGTCTCAGTGATGGGGAAGAGAAGAGTGGGGGGTGACTCAGAACTGTGACTGCAGGGCACTGACACCATTTAGCTGGCACAGCTAAGCTAATTGGAGTTTAAATTAAAATTAGAAATAATTTAAAGTACAGACAAAAAGATAAAACCGGAGGGTGCCTCTGCCCCCAGGGAATGAAGATGGGATTCTCCAGCTAGGGGAGGGGCTCACATGTGGGGCAGGAACTCTTATGGAGATGTGACCTGGCCTGAAGAGAAAATACTCAGGCTGTTCAGCCAGGAGACCTGTGGCACCTTGCTGCTTTTGCCGTTCCTTCCTTCCTGCATATCTCCAGGTCTCACTTTTTTTTTTTTTAGCTGTATAATGGGCACAATAGTAGTGTGAGAATCTCCCGAACTGAAAGATGCAAAACAAGGAGTAAAAAGAGTTATTATTCATTTGGCACTCTCAATGTGAGTCTAGCACAGGAGCTGGCATACCACATCACTAGAACCTCGGAACCACCTGGAGAGAGGGCTGCTAGTATTTTCCTCATTTTAAAAACTGAAGTTGAGAAGAGTTGCCCCAGGCCATAAAGTGGTGGTGCCCAATTGCATCCTAGGACTTCTAAGCCTGCAGGGCAACCTCTCGTAGACAGGAGGCTCAGGAACAGCTTTCTGCTGTGTTGTTGGCTTCCTCACTAGGCTTGAAATGTTCCGAGGGCAGGGACACTGTGTTCCAGCCCCCAACATGGAGTGGACACATAGCCAGTGCCTGGGAAAAGTTGGGCACAACACCCCTTTTCACAGAAGAGAAAGCCATATCTAGAGAGGTTAAGGTCTCAGGGCCAGGGCAGACTGAACCAGGCCTGTGTCAACCATGCTGGGGCCGGCTGATGTGGAGAGCCTGTTTGGCGGTGCCTCCCAGCTCAGCTGTTCTCTCCTGTCCCTACAGGTCTGCCAGGAACTGGCCCAGGTGAGGAGGCAGGTCTGTTTCTCCTGGTGGTTTGTATGTGGCACTGGCAGCGGGAGCCAGGTCTAAGGACGAGTAGGAGCTGGGAGCCCCAGGTAGGCCTGATTCCTCTTGGTCAAATGGACAGTATGCAGGGATGGCCCTCCTCTTTGGGCTCCTTCCCCTCTACTGTGAAGCTAGATGGGGGTGGCGGGGGAGAGTCCTTAATCTGGTTGTAGGCCTCGGTGCCCAGAGGTGACCGCATTTTGCCCTGCCTATGAGGGGCTCCCTGCCCATGAGGGACTCTGTGCCTGGACCCTGGCTCTGGTCCAGGAAGGCTTTGGCCTTTGGGCCTACCAGTAGTTTGGGGCAAGAAGCAGTGACACTTTTCTGGTCAGTTAGAGAGGGGGATACGCGTGAGCCAAGGGCTGAGGGTGGATGTATCAGCTTTTCCATGGCCCCTTGTATCTGCCTCAAACTGTCCTCATCATCATATGAGAAAACAGGCTCCCGCTGGGCTCCACAGTGGGTTGGACACTGCACTGGGAAAGGAACAGGGTCTCCAGCTCCTGGCCCAGCTGAGCTCTTTTCCTTACTCCAATTACCCTTCTATTTCCCCAGCTACTCTGGGGCCCGAGGAGGGACTCTAAATCCCTCTTTCCAGCCTCCAGATTCTCAGAGTCTCTAATAATTCTGGGAAAGCTACAGTCTCTCTGAAGCCCCTCCAAAAGCTAGGAATTCCTCTTTTGGGGCCAGCCTTGCCTCCTTCAGCCCCCATTACAAGGAAAACATCACAATGAGTTACTCACTGGGTGTCTTGGGCCCCAGTGAGCAGGGTGGGGCTGAGTGCTGAGGAAACCTGGAGCCTGGGAGTAGCAGTAGGGGGGATGGCGAACATGGTCTTTCCTCAGGTGTCCTCCCTGATAGCCCCCATACCCACCTCCACTGCCTTCAGGCACCTATAGGTTTTGGGGGTGATTGTCAGTAGACCTGCAGGGTCAGAGCCCTCACTCCTAGGGTGGGAGTTGGATAGAACAAAGGCAGGGTCTTCACTGGGCTTTCTGTTTATTTGACCTACAACCAGACCTGATGGGGAGGAAGTGAAGTGTCCTTGACTGTCTGGGAGCCTGTTACCTGAGGTTAGCCCCTCCTGCCACTCAGCCTAGTTCCCTTAGTAGTTTGATTAGCCTTGGAGCCAGCCCACTGTACACTCTCAAACATCACCTCCCTAGTTGCTAGACATGTATATGCTCACCCAGGGATATGATAAGCCAGGCTGCACTGGGCATGCACACTCACAGACTCAAGAGTGCCAGTACACGCACCACAAATGTGGGCATGCAGGTACACAGGTGCTCACATGTGCACACCCATGACACACTCAAACATGCACAGTCACAGTTGGTGTCCATACACTCAGATGCCTGCCCACATACACCCATACTGTGCCTGCTCTGGGTCAGGAAGGGAGAATCCTGGCTAGGATCATAGCCCAGCCAGGCAGCCTGTGTCTGGTATCTGAGAGTGAAGGTACCAGGAGTGGCTATGATCACAGGGACCCCAGGGTGCCTAGGCCACACTAGGAGGTGGGCTCTGCTCAGACAGTCAACAGCCACCTTGCTCACCTGGCCCAGGGCCCCCGGCTGACCAGGGCTTGGCATTGGAGATGGGGGGCATGGGTGCAAGGAAGGGCCTAGTCAGCTGTGCCAGAAGAGGAGGAAGTGGGCTGTTTGATCACAGACCAGTGGGGGTCCTGCCAACTCCCTTGTCCCCGCAGAGTCCATGCCTGGAGAGTGGAGTTGCTGGGCTCTGGGGACTGGAAGGCAGGCAGGGTACACTTCTCCTGGGGCAGTCTGTTCGCTTCCCAGGGCCTGGGCCCAAGAGGGAGGCCCGTCTGTCCAAGGCGTTTCCGGAGGCTTACTTCCTCTGGGCTGCCCAGGAAGTGGTTTCAGAGTGGGACTGACCAGCCCTCCATCTGTGGCTTGCCCCGCCCCTGCCTTGCCTGCCCAGGGGAACAGCGTCTGGCAAGGGGGTTAGGCCTGCTGACCAGGCTTTTCACTGGTCTGCCCAGGCCTTGTTGGGAACTCTAGTACAGGGGCAGGGGGCTAAGGCCATGAGGTCCCCTCTAGCCCCCACAACCATGGCTCTCTATTGCTTCAAGCCTATACATGGAGGCTCCAAATCAACAGCTCAGTTGTACATGGCCCCCTTGGGAGTGGTGATGGATGGGCTGCACCTCAGGAATTAGCTCCAAGCAGCTGAATGAATGAGCCTGTGCAAGTGGCTTTCCTGCTCAGTGCCTCAGTTTCCCCCTCTGACAGATGAGATAATGATAGCACCTACCTTTATGAGGTTGTGCCGTAAACAACAGATATTGTATGCAAAGCAGCTAGCACTGCTAGCACTATGCTTGGCACATTGTGGGTGTTTAGTGATGAGTAGAAACTGTGATTATGTAAAGCATTTAGTACCCGGTTCATGGTAAATGTTCAAAAAATAGCAAGTGGTACCAATGAGGGGGTTATTATCATCTGATGAGCTGGGTGCTGGCCCAGTGTCGCAGGGCCAGGTGGCTGCAGAGCCTGACTGAGAAGCCAGATCTTTGGCTCCCTCATCCCCCTCGGTTCTGCCTCCAGTGGCAATGCCTGAGATGGGGAGGGCCCCGCTCAGTAGGTTCAATAGTGTCCTCTGAGGAGAGGAGCTCCTGGTGGAGCAACTCCGCCCACTCAACCACCCAGCCCCCTCCCCTTCTCCTTCTCACTCCCTTTCAAAGGGAGGAAAATAGATCTTATGACAAATGGATGCAGGGAAGGGAAAGGAAGCCTGCAGCTGCCAGCTGCCCCCTCAGGGCTCCCCTCAGCCCCTCCCCTGCTCTGGCTTCCTGCAGGACACTGGGCTTGAAGACATGGCTGGGAAGGAGGGGGTGGATGTGAGCTCCTGTGGACCCCTAGAGTCAGCCTTTGGGCTGGGGAGGGGGTGGGTCTCTGGGGCTGATGGAGGCTGGGAAAGCCCGAAGAGCTAGAAACTCCCCCCTACACATACATCCTTGACACATGGCAGCCGGGGACACGCAGAAGGTCAGCTCAGTGAGAGTCAGTCTGAGTAATGAATGTCCTTCACTATTTGGGGCCCAGAGTCTGGAGGTGTGGAGTGTTGAGGAGTGACAGCAGGGGCCTGGAGGCCTGAGAGCTGGGGCTGGTCGGGGCCTGGGCTATGAGTGTGTGTGAGGGCGTCCTGAAGGTCCAGGAGCAGGACTTCTGCAGGTGTCAGATAGACCCTGGCTTGAATCCTTGCTCAGTGTTTACTGGCTGTGTACCCTTGAGCTAGAGACTGGACTGCTCCTCGATTGCTGCATCTGAGAAATGGGCAGATCGGGGAGTGTCCTGTGAAGCATAAATGATGGGAAGGAGCCACTGTGTGGGGTGGGGCAGGAAGATGGAACAGCAAGCACAAAGGAGGAAACTGGCTGTTCAGGGAACTTAACAGGGATCAGTGTGGCTTGGGCACAGGAGTGAGGGGAGGGTAGCTACAGGCAGGTCAGGGAGGCAGTTGGTGCAGGCCAGGACGAGGAGTCTGGGCTGATCGGAGGGTCAGTAGGAGACACTGGGGGCTTTGGCGGGGGAGAGGGGGAGGTGACGAGACCTACTTTACTGTTTTAAAAGCCCCATCTGGTGGCTGGGGCAGAGTGACTGTGGGGGCCAGAGTAGAGGATGGGGAGCAGGCAAGTGCAGAGCCGGGATGGTGCTGGTGGCCAGGACAGGGCAGGAGGTGGGAGAAGACTTGAGGACAAACTGCAGTGGCAGATGTGATGGCCTTGCTGTGTGGGGAGGAAGGGGGAGGTATCTGGCCCCAGCAACTACTAGGAGAGGAGAAGTTCTGGGAAGGGGAACCAGTAGGCTGGTGTGAGTGCTTCTAGATTCATCTCGTAAGGTCAGGCAGGCAGGCAGGGCCACAAGCCTGGAGTTCAGGAAGGTTTGGGCCATAGTGGAGATCTGAGTCTAAAGTCAGGTTGGGGCAGAGAGGGCTCAGCAGACTTTAGGTGGGGAAGTCTGAGAGGCTTCTGGGACATGGTGGGATGACTGTCCCTCGAAAGTCCCTGCCAAGGCATCCAGGAGGGCAGGCTTGTGGTGGCTGAGCCATTGTTTTCACAACAGCCCCGGAAGCTTTGGATCATGTCTAGGGCTGTGTTGGGTAAACAGGCAGAGTGGAACAGCCAGTCACCAAGGCCCAAGGCCGGGTCAGATATCTGCATGGTGTAGGCTGTGGGCTGGGTTGGGGTGGGGAGGAAGATCTCAGGATCCCCCAGTATCAAGGCTGGAGAAAACTTAGAGGCCTCCATTGTCAAGATAGGGAGGCTGGAGCTCTGATATGGGCAGTAGCTGACTGGGTTCTGCCCATGGACTTAGGCTGCCTCTGTTCTGCCCAGTCTCTTCCCAGGGCAGCAGGCCAGTTCAGGGCACCCCACAGCTCTCTTCCCACTGGTCCAAGGAAGTTTGGAGGGCACCAGAGAACTAGGCCTGTCCAGTCCAAGTCCAAGCCCAAGCCCTCCAAATCCGAGTTCGCTGCCTGCTGTGGGATGGCACACCACGTAGGATGGTCCTGCCTCTCTCCCAGCTTTCTTGAGATCCCTGAAGTGGGGAAGCAGCATCTGGACCTTGCCCACCTCTTGGAAATGGAAGGCATCTTGCCTTGCCCAAACACAAAACAGTTGTTTGCAATTGTAAACAATTAGTAAAGTCACGGGACTCCGGGATAGGAGGGGCAGAGTGGGGCCCACGGGGGGCTGATGGAAGAGCTGCTCCCACTCCAGCACACACTCTCGCCCCACTTGGGGCCACATAGGCAGTTCCAGGACTAGATCTGGAGTCTTTCTCTCCCCCTCCCCTGGGCCTGCCCCATTGGCTTGTGGCTTTGGTTGAATTGCTCAATTCGTCTTTTGGTTTCTACACAGTGAGCCTAGAGCTCATATGTGAGGTACCTGGCACAGTTGCCCCCACCAGCACAGGCTCAAGCCCTCTTCGCCTGTGCACCAGCCCTGTGACAGTTACCTGTGACCCCAGCCTCATCCTCAGCCTGGGTTGAATTCCCCTCAGGGTCCTGCAGGTGGGCGGGGTGGAGGCCTGTGCAGTGATGTGCCTGACCAGTCTGCTTGTTTCCTTACACACTTTAGACTTTGCTCTGGACCAGGAGGGGCTTTCTTCGCCTGCCTCCCTGGGGAGGCCCAGCCTAGCCTCACACCAGTTGCCCTTCCCTCCTCTCCTCTGCACACCAGACATTGTTCTCTGGGGAAAAAATGACATTTGGACTTTCTTGGTGCCTGACCCTAGTCAGGCATGTGGGGTCCTTCCAGGCTTGTGTGTTTATTTCTGGTCTGCCTGGAGTGTCTCTGTGACCATGTGTACCTGACAGCTTGTGTACATGGTCAAGGGTGGTCTGTGTGGGCCTGGGTGTGTGAATGACATGTGAGAGCTGATGAGCAGGGGTGTGTTTCTCCATGTGTGTGCCACTGAGTCACTGTAGGAGTGTATATGTGCTGTGGTTACAACTATTTGTGTGCACACATGTGCAAGTATGTGTCCAACTTCGAGTGGGCTCCCATGTGTTGTTTAGGTTGGTGGGTGTGCCTGTGTGCACACGTTTGTGGTTATTCTTGGAGAAGCCCAGATGTACCCCCTCCCCGGCTCCTCACAGAGGCCCCCTTGTCCTCTCAGAAGCTGGCTCTCTGACTCTTGCCATGAAGGAACCTTTGTTCCTCCCTCAGGGGTACCTGGAGCCTTCCCTCTGACTGAGCTCAGGACTTCCCACATCCTAGGACTGGATAGGTGACTCAAGACCTGTGCCTGGTGGCTGTTCCCCTAAGGAGGTCCTACCCCACACGAGCTAGCAAGGGTGGGTGTGAGCCAATGACAGCCAGGGTCCCAAGTCTTGCACCCTCTGGCAGGGCAGGGTTGATGCCCCTGCTGATCCCTCATATTGAAGGTCCCTGGCCAACAGCCCCCACCAGTCCCCATTTTACCCCGGCCCCTCTGGCTCTCTACCACTCACTGCCTGGTTGGCATGTGGTCATCTCCTCCTCTATAATCGCTTATTTATGTGACTATTCCCAACCAGGATGTGCTCGAGGAGGGATGGGGGAGACCTGGGTCGGCATGGGTCTTTGGGACCTACAGCTTCCACCCTGTTGTATACAGAAACATGTCACTACATGTGTGTGTTTTCCTGGGAAGAGGACCTCCATCTTTCATCCGACTCTTAGGAGAGTGCAACCTCGTTTGCAATTGCAAGAGGTATAGTCAGGCTGCCCGGGCCCTATTTGGGTTTCCCATGGGATTCCTGTGGGCTGTGCTGAGCTGGGCCTGGCAGTGGGATTTCTGCAAATGCCTCTAGGAGGGTGAGTTGTGCAGCCTCCTCAGGTTGAGGAGGCTGAGTGACCAAAAAAACCACACCCTGGTCCTCAGCGTTCAAGTAACACCAGATACCTGCAGAGATTACCAGTGGGGAAGCAGTTGGCTTCCTGGGAGGTAAGGCAGGATACCCAGAGCTGGACTTTAACTTCTTAGAAAGATACATGAGAATTCAGGAGGACATTCTGACTGAGGAACAGCATATGCAAAAACATGGGCTTGAAAGTGAGACATATATTCACAGAATAGCCAGAGATGGGATTTGAGGTGGAGAGCAGGGCAGGGCCAGGGAATGGGGAGCCTTGAATGCCAGGGAAAACTCTCCAAGGGCAGTGGGAGCCTAGAAGGTTCCAAGCTGTGAGAAGAATGAAGGGACCAAGGTGGTGACAGCTGGGAGGGGCTGCTGGGGAAGGGGAGGAGAAACCATAGGCAGTGGTTGGTCTGTGTGGAGTGAGGGAGGGGTGGAGGAAGAGCCCCGACAGGCGAATGAGGTGGTGCCAGGCCTAGGGAGGAGTAGGAATGGGAGCATCCCCTACTATGGGACTTGGCTGTGACCTGAGACCAGGTCAGGGCAGGACTGGGCACAGGGAGGCTGGGGCGTGTGTCCTGATGGAGGAGCCTTGAGGGGTCTTGTTAGCCCTTCCCCTCCTCTACCTCCTATTCCTCTTACTAAGCCCATTTCCTGGGTTGTGAAACCTATGACCTCCTTGCCTTGGTTCCATCTGGGAAGGCCATCTGGGCAGCCAGCCTCCCAGCCTAACTACCACCGCCTGCCTGTCTGGCCTGGCAGTGCTGCCATGCCCAGCCCCTGTGCCCTGCCACAACTGCCAGAGCCAGCCCTGCCTCTTCCTGCTGATCACACTTCCTCTTGCTCTCTTTATTGCCTCTGCCTGGGCCTTTGTCTCCTCCTCCCTCTTCTATTCTTCCCTCAAGCCCATTGCAGGCTGGACTGTGTATTCCCTCCAGGCAGAGTCTGTACCCCTAGGAAGACCCCTACTTTGCTGCTACCTGCCATCCAGCCTTGACTGGCAGCAGGTGGTGCCTTCCATGGGCAGGTGTGTGGGAGAGGGCTGCATGAGGTGGCGTGGGAGGCAGGATCTGTTCAAGAGAGCCAGACCCCAGGCCCACCTGGAACTGCAGCTGGTCTCTCCTGGCCCTTGTTTTAGTTGACCTCAGCATGTCACCTTTCGTTT
The DNA here is from genome assembly GCA_963574415.1 of Tarsius wallacei. Lineage (NCBI taxonomy): Eukaryota > Metazoa > Chordata > Mammalia > Primates > Tarsiidae > Tarsius > Tarsius wallacei. The sequence goes on along the minus strand of CAUYQG010272075.1, from coordinate 13,542 downwards.
CTCCCACAGACATTTCTGAGGGAGCTGTCCTCCGTGTTCACACCCTCCCCAGTAGCCTGGCCAAGATGTCTTTCTCTGGGCCTGGCTTACTCCTCCTCCCAGTGGGCATCACCCTGTGGCCTGTGAGGCAGAATTGAATATCAGAGAGAGGTTGGGGTAGAGGGGACCCTCACTGCAGGACCTTGGCCTCAGTTTCCCCTTGTACAATGAGGAGATGGGCTTTTCTGTCTCTTGGAGAGACTTTGACTTGTTGGATTTTCTTTTTCACCTTTGACAAAACTGTTATCAAACGAGTTACATGTGATGTAGAAAAATGAAAAGACGCATTCCTGTCCCTGATGATGCCCCTCAGGCCATGACTCCCTCCCCGACCCTGGTCCTCCTTTGCTGGTACACACCAGCACACGCATGCATGTGCAACATGCATACTTGTTCACTGGGGGCTACTCTCTGTGCCCTGGGAGCTCTAACCTCAAGGTCACTCGGATCACCTTGAGGTTGGTCTTGCCCACTGCCCTGTACTGGTTGGGAACAGGTTTCAACCATTTTCCCTGGAGGAGGTGACCTACCTGCTCTGGCCTGGCCTAGCTACCACCTTTCCTTACCTCTGGTCTAGGGCAGGGTGGGGAGCATGGCCAGTGGACCCTCATTCCCTGGGACTGGGATCCAGTGTGGCCAAGCCTTCTCCAGGTTTTAAGACTGGTCCAAGCAGCTGGATCAGCAAGGAAGACAGCAGTTCAGGGGCCTATACCCCCTTCACTGTACGAAAGAGAAGGAGGTACTCAGGTCAGGCCTGGGACCAGCCTAGGGGATGGGTGGATAGATCCTGTTCAAGCTCAGGGTATCTGTCTCCACCTGCCCTTAGGCTCCTGTTTTCTCTGTCTTGATGTGTTTGTGTGTGCTATTTCTGGAACATTTATCTGTCTCCATCTCTATCTTCTTCTCTCCCTTGTTTCTTCCCCATGTTGTATATTGGAAAGGATGTGGGCTGCAACATCAGGCAGGCTTGGGTTCAAATCCTACCACTTATTGGCTTTGTGACCTTGGGCAAGTCACTTAGCCTCTCTGTGCCTTGGTTTCTTTATCAGAAAAATACTCACCATCTAGACCTGCACAGAGATAAAGTTTGCAATTGCAGTTTATTATAAGGATAATCTGGTATATTGTCATCTTCAGAAAAGGACTGTCCTTCCTGTAAGTGGGGGAGCTGAGATTCACCCCTAGACCCTTTGACTCTGAGTCCAGTGCTCTCTGCTGAGGGCTGGAGAAGTAGGAGAATAGAGGTGAGGAATCCTCAGGTAAAGGGAAAGGCATCAGGGAAAGGCCTGGATGGCTCAGCTGGCTCGAAGGAGCTGGTTCCCAAAGGTTGTGCAGATCTAGCCCCTGCCACCCTGTGACCCTGCAGAGCCATAATGAGTCGGGCCGAGTCAGTGGCCTTCCTCTAGGGCCCATGGGCCTGAGCCTATTTGCATGGGGCCTATAAATAGTCAGCACACCTTGCTTTTGTACTGTTGCTTCACCCTTCGCCTCCTCGCCCTGTTCACCCTGAGAGGTAGTGGGCAGACTCTGACCCTGTTGAACAGAGGGAGAGCTTGTGACCCAGAGAGGCCAGGACCTCTGTCAGGGTCACACAGTGATGGAAGTTGATGCAGGGCTCCGAGTAGTACAGTTGGGGGCAGAGGAGGTGACAGAACCTGACCAGAGCCCATGCCCTAGTTTTAGTTCTAGGAAGTTTGAAGGCTGGGTGATCTGACCCCACAGTTACTGCTGCATAGCCCCGTGGCAGCCCATGAAGACCATGGGTCACCAGTCCTCCTGGTACTGTGGCCTGGCTGTGCAGGTCTAGGGGTGGGGCTGAGGCCTGCTGCGGTTGTGGTTTTTCTCTCCAGTGGCTTCTAACTGTGGGTAGCAACTGCTCTGAGTGTGACTTGAGAGAGCTGGATGGCAGCCCGGGGTGGGCGGGGAGGCTGGTCCTGGACTCTGCCTCACGCTCCTGGGGCTGCTTTGACCCCCTGACTCCTCCGTGCAGCCTAGGGGCAACCCCTTATATAGCTTCTGCTGGGCAAGCTGTGGGCAGAGGAAGCCATGGAGCCTGCAGGCCGTCAGGGTTGGGCCCAAGGGAGGTAGGTGGCAGGGAGGAGGAGCTACCAGCAGGTGTGTGAGCATCTGGTGCTCCAGAATTAGTTGCTGTATGTTCCTGGAGACCTGGCTTCCCTATCTGAGATGTGGGTCAGTAACCAAGACTGTCTTCCTAGGCTGCTGGGCAGGTGGATTGGATGTGGTGGAGGATTGAGTGCACTTGTAAGCACAGGTGAGGGGCAGATGCTGCAGGGGAAGGGTGGGGGTGGGACAGAGGATCCTCCCTGAGGCCTGCTGGGCTGATATTTGCCCTATACTTGAGTTTTTTTTTTTTTTTTTTTTGAGTTGGAGTCTCACTCTGTTGCCTAAGCTGGAGGGCAGTGACACACTCATAGTCACTGTAGCCTCGACCTACTGGGATCAGGTGATCCTTCCGCCTCAGCCTTCCAAGTAGTTGGAACTACAGGCATGTGCCACCATGCCTGACTACTTCTTTATTTTTTTATTTATTGTAGAGTTGAGGTCTCTCCAAGTTGCCCAGGCTGGTCTCGAACCCATGGGCTCAGGCAATCCTCTCACCTTGGTCTCCCAAAGTCCTGGAATTATAGGCATGAGCCACTGCGCTCAGTCCTACTTGAGTTCTTATCGTGACAGCCCCAAGCCAAGGGACAATTCCTCATCAAGAACTGGGGGAGCCAAGTGACCTCATGGAGGCCACAGCCAAGGCAATGTTGGTGTTGGGGTCTCGCCCATAGGCAGCCTAGTCATCATTTTGCCACCTGGGCTGCTCTGATCTTCCCTCCCACAGGAGCCCAGAAACAAGCACACTTGCTCCACCTTTATCTCTGCCCATCTCCCCTCAACCCTCAGCCTCTGAGGCACTCAGAAGTCGCTTACTGCCCCAGCTGGGTTTCTAGGTTATCCTGTTAGAAAGCATGAGGTGGAGATCAGGCACTGGTCATATGGATTCAGTATGAGTGTATGCTGTGCAGGGGCCCTGCCAGTCATTCCAGGGAGCACTCACCTGGGTGCTTCATGGCTTGGACCCCCAGGGCCAGGCTAAGCAGCAGGAGCAGCAAGATGTCCTTCCTGCTTGGGGGTTAGGAGACACTCACCCAGACTCCTGCACATGCTCCAGGCCAGCACCATGCAGCTTGCTGTTCACTCCAGCATTAACTGAGTGCCCACCGTGTGCCACCCACTCACACGGCCTTGCAGGTACACCTACTTCCACTCTGTGCAGTCATACTCATGCATACCCATCACACCCACGTGCAGTCTCAAACACACCAACGCATGTATGTGTGCTCCAGCCTGGGGAGGAGCCAGCAGCAGCCCACAGCTTGCTCTCCCTCCCTGTCTACCAAGAAGTCATGGGCAGTCAGCCTGGCACCCGGTACTTATGTTCCACTTGTAGGTCTTAGGCTGAAGGCTTTGGGGCCAGGGCATAAGTGAGCTTGCATATCCCTTCTCACTCCCACCAAGTAGGAGTCAGGTCCAGGCAGGAGGTGGGGTGGGGGTCTTGCCTGCCTGGTTCCTCCTCTGCTCTATCTACTGGCCTCAGAGGACTGGCCCAGCCCACTGGGCTGGGCTGCAGACTGAGGTTAGTGTGTGCTATGAGCTCATCTGGACTGGCAGCTCCCAGCAAGCCAGGCCACTGCCCTGGCCACCTTGTACAGGAGGTGGAGGGAGCCATCTCAGGGCCCAGTTGTCACTTTGTGTACATACACATGTGTGTGGGTGGGGGTGTGTGTCGGAGTCACCCTGTGTGCCAGCTTATATTCAAGATGGAGTGAATACATGTTGTGTGCACTAACACGAGTGAGTGGATCTGGGCTGGAAGTCAGTGTCCTTCACAAATAGTAGACTGAGGAGCCCCTCGGTTCATGTACTATAGTGACCCTTGACTCGGGGAACAGAAAGGAACATGGGAGTGTAGGTGTCACCCTGTGTGAATGTGCCTTGCACACACAGCATTATGTTTGACACCAAGACACTGTTTTATATTTGAGGGGAAATATGAGTTTGAAGATGCAGGCAATGTTCCTGGCAGGCAGGACACCTTTGGCCCTGAGGGGTCAGGTTCAGAAGAGTCAGGCACACTGTTGTGGGCAGAGCCTCTCACTGCTCTGGTGCCTGAACAAGGTGGGTGCCAAATTAGTGGAGTGTTGGCTTTTGGTTCTGGCTCTGTCTCAAGGTTTCAGTTTCCCCATCTGAAAAGTGGGGATGTTCGTCTTGACCCTGCTTGTCTTCCTGGTAGTTATAAGCAAAAAAAAAATTTTTTTTTTTAAACTTGGAAAGCCAGAAAGGGCTACACGAGCAGGTGCAGGGAGAAGGGGGTACTGTCCTATCCCCTTGGCAGGTGACAGCTGACGCTAAGGTCTGGGAGCCTAGCACACTAGGTACCTGCACTGATCAGGTGCCCAGCAATTGGGTGCTGAGGGAGGCACTGAGAGACTTCCCAAATGAATGTCTCAGGGTCACAGACACAAATGCCATCAGGCCCCAAGTAAGTTTTAGAGAGGAGTGACAAGAGTTCCCAGCCTAGGGCAGACTGACAAAGGGGGCAGTCATCCCAGTGCCGCGGGTTGTTGCTCAGTGGGCCCGATGTCACATCTTCCAGTTTTACCAGGGACACCACAAATCCAGACTTACATAAAATATCCCAGTCTTTAACACTGGCAGCTAGGACTGGTGCATGTTATGCAGCATGTGGGCCAAGCCTGATGGTGTGAGAGCCCAGGGGAAGCAGGTCCCTGAGTGCCTCCTGTGACTGTCCCCGTTGATCCTGCTGGCTGCCTGACCTTGCCCCTTTGTGGGCACAATCTCCCCTTCCCCCCACAGGCCCTGCCATGGCGCCGTTCCTGCGCATTGCCTTCAACTCCTACGAGCTGGGCTCTCTGCAGGCCGATAATGAAGCCAGTCAGCCCTTCTGTGCTGTGAAGATGAAGGAGGCGCTCAGCACAGGTAGTGCTGAAGGCTGGTGTCTGGAGCCTGGAGTCCAGAGCTTGGAGAGGGACTGGGAATCTGGGCCCAGTGGGAGGGACTAGAGGGGGCCCTGCCTTGTTGGAACCTCTGAAGGATCTTTCTCATCCTTGAGTTCCTGCTCCACCCAGCTGTGGACACAGGAAAGCTGAGGCCTCAAACACTGGCCCTATTGAGCCCTCCTTACAGCTTGGGATTTCTGCCTCTTCCTCCATTCATTGGTTACCCAACAATTCCCACGTGTCCATCTATGCCAGGACCTGTGCTGGACACTGAAGATGCTTTTGTGCTCCAGAACTGACCTGGCTTTTCCCTTGTGGGGCTCACAGTAAGGTCAGAGAGCCAGACTCATCACAAAGCAGTGAGTCCTGTGATAAGGAGGTCCAGAGAAGGCACCGTCCAAGCCTGGGGTCCGGGAGGACTTCCTGGAGGAGTCACACATCTCTCACCATTCCCTCTTGCTTCCTGCCCTTGCCTGGTGAACCCCTACTTGTCCCTTCTGGTCTCAGCTAAGCTGTCCCTTCCTCCAGGAAGTCTTCGCTGACCCCTAGGCTGGGTCAGACCACTTGACTATGGGTAGGTCTAGAACCACCAGCCTTGCCCTCTTCAATCTTGTCACACAGCTGTGATTTAACTGTCACTTGAGGAATGAGCCTGGGGATCCAGGAGGACAGGCAGCAGGTTTGACTTTTCTTCCGGCCGTGCTCCTCATCTCTCATACTGTTGCTTGCTCTCAGCTCATATTCCCTAAGTGAATTTATGAGGGAAAGTGGCACTTAAATAGTGCTGGACCAAGAGGGTCACCGGAAGAGGGAACAGCAGGAGCAAAGACCTGGAGGTGGGCAACAGGCAGCTCTGTGTTCTAGAGGACACGGGAATACAGCAGGCCCTCAGGGCAGGTAGATTCTCTTAGGGCTGAAGGCCATGGAGGTCTGGGAAGGGAGAGACAGAGGGGCTTTAGCCTGGCCTCGTCTGCCTGGCCCCATTGCAGAGCGTGGGAAGACGCTGGTACAGAAGAAGCCGACCATGTATCCTGAGTGGAAGTCGACGTTCGATGCCCACATCTACGAAGGTCGTGTCATCCAGATTGTGCTGATGCGGGCAGCCGAGGAGCCGGTGTCTGAGGTGACCGTGGGCGTGTCAGTGCTGGCGGAGCGCTGCAAGAAGAACAACGGCAAGGCTGAGTTCTGGGTGAGGGGCACATGAGCCACGGTGTGCACGCGTGTGTGTGGTCCTGTCGGTGAACACAGTGGGGGCCACCCATGCTGGCCACATTCTAGCTCTGCAGCCCACAAGGCTTGGGCTTGAACCCTGGCTGTGAACTTTAACAGATCCCCCAGCCTCTCTGAGCCCCCATTTCTAGCAGGAAGGGCTGCTAGAAGTGCCTGCCAGGGGGTCAGTTGTTCAGATAAAATGAGCAGCTGGACGGAAAGGGTTTATGGCAAAGCCTGACACAGCAGGTGCTCAAGAGGGCCATCCTCCTTCCCGTGATGACTTTCCCCTTTTAATTTTGCAAAGGCAGGATAGGCTCATAGTAAAACCTAATGCATGAAAGGGTGTGTCTCTGCCCCACTCCAGGCCACCCCTTCTCAGAGGTGCCCGTTGTTATAGTTCTTTTTGGAATCTTCATGGATGTTCCAGGCCTATGAAAGCATTGGGTGGGGGTGACATTATGTTTATGATCCCTTTTTTTCTTTTGGAATTTGGGTCTCTGTTGCCCAGGCTGGCGTGCAGTGGCATGATCACTACTCACAGTAGCCTCAACCTCCTGGGCTCAAGGGATCTTCTGTCTCAGCCTCCCGAATAGCTGTGACTAGAGGCACATGCCTCCACGCCCAGCTAGTTTTTAAATTTTTTGTAGAGACAAGGTCTTGCTGTGTTGCCCAGGCTGGTCTAGAATTCCTGGCTCAAGCATCCTCCTGCCTTGGTCTCCCAAAATGCTGGGATTACAGGCATGAGCCACTGCGCCCAGCCTGACATTATGGTTTTTAACAAGAAGGTGGGATAAGGGAAAGGCAGATGATCCCACACACTTACATGCTCAAAGGGAGATTCTGGCCACATGCAGCTGTGTGTTGTGGGCAGCCACGGGATACCTGTGCTGGCAGAGCTCCCCTGGGGTGGTAATGAAGACAAGTCCTCCGGAAAAAGACCCTGTGACCATGGGAGGCTCTGGTCAGCCTCCAGCAAGGGGTGAAGAGGCCCAGATGGGAGAGAGGTTGACCGACCCTTGGCCAGTCAGGCAGGGACATAGAGTGCCTCTGCTGTGCCCTCTTGCACTTCCCAAGGGAGGATGTCAGGCACCAGGTCCCAGTCCTGGAGGAGGTGAGGAAATAGAGGCTCAGGTCCTGCCTCTTAAGGCTGCCCCATCTGTATGAGGAGCCGCTGACACAGAACCAGCATGGCTGTGTGAGGATGAGTGTGTCTGTGTCTCTCTCTGTGTGCACATGGGGGAGGGTGCCTCCATTCTAAGATCCTTACTAAGGGGGCAGCAGGGGGTGGGGGTGGGGAGTTTCCCTTCCCACTCTGTTCCCAGGCTATGTGGCTGAGCTGGGTGTGGGCTGGATCCTTTCACTTCCCCAAATGTAATAATACCCCTGGGTGAGGGGTGAGGGGTGGGGCTTAGGGGCGGGGCCTTGCCCACACTGGGCAGACAGGTGTCTAGCTAGGCTTTGAGGGGGGGCTTCCTTGGCCTCAGGGGAGCAACCAAACCATGAGGGCGGGTTCTGAGTCTGGCTTAGCCTGGACCCGCCCACATTGACCTTGTTATTCCCCCCCCACTAACCTGGCTCCCAACAGCTGGACCTACAGCCCCAGGCCAAGGTGTTGATGTCTGTGCAGTATTTCCTGGAGGATGTGGGTAAGACCCCCCACCTGGGCTGGGGACAGAGGGCTTGCCTGCCAGGTCAGAGGGCACAGCCTGCACCGAGGTTTGGGGAAACAAGCCCCTTCAGTAATCTGTCCAGGGCTGCTCTGGGAGGGACTGCAGGGGTGCCACACCTCCTGGACACCAGAGCTGACCTCACTTTTCCATGGCCCCCAGATTGCAAACAGTCTATGCGTAGTGAGGACGAGGCCAAGTTCCCAACAATGAACCGCCGCGGAGCCATAAAACAAGCCAAGATCCACTACATCAAGAACCACGAGTTTATTGCCACCTTCTTTGGGCAGCCCACCTTCTGCTCTGTGTGCAAAGAATTTGTCTGGTGAGAGCTGGCTGTGCCTGCTGGTTGGCACTGTGGGTGGGGGGGACCAACTGCAGGGCTCCCTCTCACTTACCCTGCTGGGGATTTGCCTTTCAGGGGCCTCAACAAGCAAGGCTACAAATGCAGGCGTAAGTGTCTCCACAGCCCAGTTTGTACATAGACGTGTATGCTGGTGTGTGCCAGTGCCATCACACAGTTTGTGAGAAAGCCTGTGTCCCCGGGTGGGAGTGGCATTGGGATGGTGTATCTGCACAATGCCCCGTGTATGGTCCAGGTCCTGGAGGAGGTGAGGAAATAGAGGCTCAGGTGTATGTGTGCAGTAGTGTTCTCAGTGAGTGCTAGGGCAGGCATGCTGCCACTCACAAAAGCCAGTCTGTGCAGCTCCTCCCAGCTCTGTGCTCCGTAACATGAAGTTAGTAGCCTACAATGGGCTGTGGTGGAGAATTACACAAAAACCAGCCAAGGCTACACACCAGGGCTGTCTCCCCCAGAGCACACCCCTGGCTGTGTGTGCTTCTAAGTAGATGTGAGTGTCTCTGGGTCCACAGGTATGGGCATACTTTCTCTGTGATGGTGCACAAGGCACTGTGGGCTGGTGGTGTGAGCACGGGTTCTGGAGCCTGATTGCCTGGGTTTGAATCCCAGCTCTACCACTTCCTAGCTGTAGGGCCTTAGGCAAAATTACTGAACCTCTCTGTGCCTCAGTTTCCTCATCTGTAAACAGGGGATAATGGGGTCACTGTGAAGACCAAATGGGATAAAGTATGTAAAGCTGTATTAAGTGTCTGGCATGTGGTGAGCGTCACTAGAAGAAGTCTGTTGTTATTAGCACACATGTTTCAGATGTCTCTACAGGGGTCTTGTGTTGGCTTGTGTCTGTGTGCATGTGCGAGTGAGCTGGTTTAGAAGCTGTTTGCTGGCCTGGGGCCTGGAAGAGGGAAAGGGGACTCTCCTGCTCCCAGTTCTCTTACTGCATTGCCCATACCCCTTACTCTGCCCGCCTCCCCGCCCACTAGGACTCCTTGAGCCTTCCCCCATTTCTGAGGACCTGCAGATTGGACTGCCCTCCCTGCACCACCCTCTCCAGGCCCCTCCTTCGAGGGCTGGCGAGAGGAGGGAAAAATCAAGCCCTAGGCCCCAGGCCTCTGTGGGGCGAGGGTGTGGGTGGTCAAGGAGAACAGTGGCTTTGTGTAGAGAGCTGGACTGGGCCAGCAGGCACTAGCTCACAGACTCTGCCCCTCCTGGTGTCTTCCCATCCTCCTTCCTGGCCTGCGCCTCTTCAAGAATGCAACGCTGCCATCCACAAGAAATGCATCGACAAGATCATCGGCCGGTGTACTGGCACTGCGGCCAATAGCCGGGACACCATAGTGAGGCTGGGCCCTGGGCAGGGCTCTGGGGATTTGGGGGGCTTGGCCAGGTGGGAGGGATTTGAGCCCTCCCCATCCCTTCCCTGTGGGGCTCACCCTCCCTCCCCAGTTTTCTTAGTCTTTCTTCCCCCCTTCCTAGCGTAGCCCTCTTGGGATCTTGCTGTGCTTGGGGTTGGGGGAGAGCTGGGAGCTGAGGAAGCGGCTGGAGCTGACATGTGACCCTCACCCTGTGATAACCCCTGCCCAGTTCCAGAAAGAACGCTTCAACATCGACATGCCACACCGGTTCAAGGTTTACAACTACATGAGCCCCACTTTCTGTGACCACTGTGGCAGCCTACTCTGGGGGCTGGTGAAGCAGGGATTAAAGTGTGAAGGTTTGTACCACCCACCTCCTGCACAGGGTGGGGGAACGCTCCCAACTGGTGCTGCCCATCCAAACCCTGTAAACTCCAACTGTCTGATGCTGCTCTCACCCTCTTACCTAGAGATGGGACCTTAATGTCAAGATACTCACTGGGGATTTCTTGTGGGCGAGGCCTTGGTTGTCCTTCCCCACTGGCCTGACTGGCTCTCCCATTAACCTGCCACATAGCCACAGATAGGTGGCGCCACCCCCTGTGAGTTCTGTCCGCAAGTATAAAATAGGGAAAGGAGGATTTGGGAAGTCCCTGTGAGGGGCGAGTGGACCCAGGGTGCTAAGCCAGGCCCGGTGCACACTGGCAGGTACCTGGTGGATATTCCCCACGGGTCTCCCTCACCCTCTGCTGCACTTAGGGATCCCAGAGGGAATGTGGCCTATCTCTGTTGTCCCAGAATTCTCTGAAGGGTTTAGAATTAAGTCCCATGTCTTCTGCTTTTTCCATTTTCTTATTTAAATCAAAAGATTTGAAGTGTTCAGATCCATTTTTTCCCAAAGATGGGAAACCCAGCAGACCGCATCAAAGCCTCCTTTTTCTTGCTCTCCTGCCCTCTCCTTCACCCCTCCCTGCCCTTGGCTGAGCCCCAAGACCGACAGCCCTGCCTCTCCCTCACCCCAGAATGTAGCATGAACGTGCATCATAAATGCCGGGAGAAGGTGGCCAACCTCTGCGGCATCAACCAGAAGCTCTTGGCTGAGGCCCTAAGCCAAGTCACCCAGGTAAGCAGACACCATGGAGACCCTGGACACAGGGCATTGGGGCTGGAGGATGGTTAATGCTCATAGCCACTCCTGGGGAACCACAGCGAGAGGCATTTAGACGTAGGACCCTACTTCTGAAAGACCCAATTCAAAGATTTAGGCAGAAGAGGGGGGTGAACTTGTTCTTATGATAAATCAGTTTTTCAAGCAGTTCTTTACTTGAGGGTAAATCTGGGGGACCACAGGGTTGGGTGAACTGAGACTTTCCATGTGGATGTTTGGGTATAGGTGGGGCTTGAGGGATGCCCCAAAACTTCAGAGTAAAATTCTAAAATCAACCAGAAATGAAGTAAATGCAAATAAAAGTCTATTGAGTGAGTGGTTGAGCTCAACTTACAGAACTTCTGTTTGTAATCAGTAACTTCTAGACCACTGTGGCTTCTCTGTGCTGCTAGAAGAGTGTGTGTGCACATGTTCTGCCTGGGTGGTAGGGGCTGTGCCCCATGCCATTGAGAATGGGATCATGGTTGGGGGTCTTCCCTCTGGGCTGACAGTTCTGACAATGGTATGGTCATCGGTTCTCCACTTTTGCTCCCTCCTCAGAGAGCCTCCCGGAGAACGGACTTGGCATCCACAGAGCCTGTTGGGATATACCAGGGTTTTGAAAAGAAGCCAGGAGTCTCTGGAGATGATACCCAAGGTGAAGCTGAGTCTAATTACCCCATTAAAGTTTCTACTCCAGGACCAGACGTGGTGGCTTATGCCTATAATTCCAGCACTTTGAGAGACCAAGGTGAGAGGATTGCCTGAGCCCACAGGTTTAAGACCAGCCTGGGCAACTTGGCAAGACCTCATCTCTACAATAAATCAAAAAATTAGCTGGGCATGATGGCACATGCCTGTAGTTCCAGCTACTTGAAAGACTGAGGCAGAAGGAACACCTGAGCCCAGCAGGTTGAGGCTGTGGTGGCCGTGAGAATGCCACTGCACTCTAGCCTGGGCAACAGAGTGAGACTCCAACTCAATAAATAAATAAAGTTTCTACTCATAACCAGGCCACAGAAAGGGAATCATCCTCCCTTCCACTGTCAAGTGAGACATGGGAGGCACTGCCCCTGGGGAACAAGCCCCTTCCTTTCTGAGAACTCTTACCCCAGCCCTACCCTGAGGTCCGGGGGGGGACCATGCAGACCTAGACCTGGGTCTGAGGTGCCATCTCTTGGGCAGACAACGGGACCTATGGCAAGATCTGGGAAGGCAGCTCCAAGTGCAACATCAACAGCTTCACCTTCCACAAGGTCCTGGGCAAAGGCAGCTTTGGAAAGGTGAGGGACTGTGAGGTCCTGGGGCCACTCAAAGGACCAGGCTCAGAAGCCCAGGGACACTTGCTTCCCGCCCTACCCTGGTATCTTCCTGGCTTGGGGCAGAGGCAGGGAGTCTGTGGGTGGGGCCATGGTCTTTGCCCTGTCCTTCCCTGCTCAGCTTCCCTGCCTACCCGTCAGGTGCTACTTGCGGAGCTGAAGGGGAAAGGAGAGTACTTTGCTATCAAGGCCCTCAAGAAGGATGTGGTTTTGATCGATGACGATGTGGAGTGCACCATGGTGGAGAAGCGGGTGCTGGCGCTCGCCGGGGAGAATCCCTTTCTCACCCACCTCATCTGCACCTTTCAGACCAAGGTGCCCGGGCCTCCCACTGGTATTGCCCACATACCACAGCCATGTGCCACATTCCCCTCTACCCCTCCCCCCCCAAAGGCAGGGCCTTGTCTCCTCTCAGACCACTTAAGGCAGGGTTGTGTCTTTCACCCTCACGCCTCCCAGGGCAGAGTTGTCCCCCTCAGCCAGAGCCTGTTCACTCTGCTTCCTGTTGGGTCTTGACCCCAGTGGCCCTCAGCAAAGGAGTCTCCTTCCTGTTTCTGTGCCCTTGCTCACCAACCTTCCCACCCCAGGACCACCTGTTCTTCGTGATGGAGTTCCTCAACGGGGGGGACCTGATGTACCACATTCAGGACAAAGGCCGCTTCGAACTCTACCGTGCCACGTGCGTGAGGGCCCTTTGTGGGGGAAGGGACGTTGGCACAGAGCCCATTGCCAATCTGCCTCCACTCCTTCCCTCTCCCAGGAGAAACCAGCCTAGCTAGAGCTGGGATTGGCGAGGTTTGGGGATAGCCTGGGTCCACACCACGCAGGAGGCCATGGGTGGTAACCGAGCTCTGCCTGAGGGTATGGTGCGAAATGCCCCTCCTTGAGCCTCAGTCAGAGCAGCCTTGCAGATGGTGGTCCTACATAACACAGGACCCCGATGTGTAGCCCCTGGGCCTGCATTAAGGTGCTCTTCCCCATTTGTGTGTGTCCCCCCAACTAATTGTGTCTATGTATGTGTACCCGTCTGTTCTCTGCATAAATGCGTATGCTCCTATGGCAGGGAATGGGCTCACATGGAGCTTTCCCTTCATCATTTTCTACCTCGGTTGCCAGCCCCCACTTGCCTGATACAGGATGTGCTTGGTCAGGCCCAGGTTGTCCATGAAGTTATTTGCAGCATTTCCTGCCCCTGGGGGTGGGGGTGAGGGCCCAAGGAGAAGCCGAGGCCAGTCGGCAGAGATCCCAGAACACTTTATCTCTCTCCTGCCCAGGTTTTATGCAGCTGAGATAGTCTGTGGACTGCAGTTTCTACACAACAAGGGAATCATTTACAGGTGCAGGAGGCGGGGTGGTGGGGGCTCTTGGGAGAGGAGGCTCCAACCTCCAACCCCCTCATATCCTCTGAAATGCTCCCA
>CAUYQG010272061.1:0-11750 GCA_963574415.1 Tarsius wallacei | reverse complement strand
CGGTGATCTCAGCAGATCCTGCGTGCAGGAGTTCCTAGGTCCGAAGGTGTGGATCACCTCAGACACAGGTGGCGGCAGCGCGGGGGGGCGGGGGGGAATCCTTTAGTACTACTTTAAATAGTAGTGATTGTACAGATTGTTCATGTATGTAAAAACAGGAAAAACAGACACTGGATACTCCTAAGGGGGGGGAGCAGGTTTGAAAAACTACTGACTGGGTCTCATGTTCACTATTTGGGTAATTCAACAGAAACCCAAACCTCACCATCACACAATATTCTCATGTAACAAACCTGAACATATGCCTTTGAATCTAAAATAAAATATTAAAAAAAAAACCCAAATCAAAACAGTAGTGATTGTAATAACTATGAGTTATTTACTTTACAGTGTAAAGAAAAAATAATATTATGAGGTGATATGTCCAAATACTGTCACTTTATCATTCACAGTGTCATACTGAGAGTAGTGATTATTTTCTATTAGAAAATTAAAAGGCATAAAAGAATGAGATTAGAATAAATGAGTTCAAATAATAAATTTTCAAATGTACATGGGATAACTTTCTGGGGAAAAAAAAACTCAACAGAAATGCTCATGAAGCAATATCCCTTCATGACTAGAACTACAAGGACATTAATTAGAACACTGAAATCAGCTACGGGAACTTTATAGAAGTTGTGGGTGTACCAACTGTTCAATATTGGGAGCACTCCAAGTTAAACTCAACACAAAATTATATTCAAGGCCACCAAGCAAAGGGTAATAAATCTAACCCATGTCTGCACCTGCATCTGGCCTAGAAGAACCAAAGTCAGTGAATAGAACTTTGAAACATTTTATCAAGATTGCAAATATTTTGCCCACTTCTTCTAGGTTTTACTAGATTAAATGCATCCATCTATAACCGTGAGGTGAACATACATACTACGTGTTTAGGCATAAAAGGTTGTGGTAAGTCTATAAGTAAAATGTGCTGTATCTGTAATATAGTCATTATTTCTTCCCTAAAGTCTCATCTTGCAAAACAATCTACAGAAGGAAAGGTAATTGGTCCTCCCTCAGGACACCTGTGTCTTGAGCACTTGGGAGTGAATATCTACAGAACTGGGATGTCTGGGATTCTGACTGTTGCAGGATGGCTACTGCAACAGGGTTGTGGTGACTGAGAGTGGTTTCAAGTCCAAGCCCAAGAGCTCCTCTTCCTGGGTCCAAAAGTTGACTCAGCCACTGACAACTATGTTCCTTTGATCTGATTACTTAAGCCTTCTGTGCCTCAGTCTTCTCAACTGAAAAATGATAATAATAATCATATCTTCTTCATGGGGTTCATGGTATGAAGATTAAATAATTATGATGTCTGGCATATATTAACAGAATACACAAAGATATAAATATAACTGTTACCTGCATGTATGGTAAAGGTGTGAAATAAGCATTGGTCATATAGAGAGCAGACATATTTCAAGGACAATATTTGTAAGGGCATGGTTATTCTTGGAGGTTACCAGGAAGCAGTTATGGCTCAGATTGATTATATTATATTATTATCTCAATTCAGATGCCTGAAACATTAATTTTTTTAGATAGTGCATCTCAGAAAATTTTCTTTTACAACTTTAAAACATTTCTAAACCCTCAAGCTTTTCATGCATCTCCTTGAAAGGAATTGGATTTACCTGTATGATGACCACTTGTATACCTCATCCTGAACTGTATCCTATATCTTTAAAAGCAAAATTCAAAAAAAAAAAAAAAGAGAGAAAGGAATGGGGTTATTGCATTCTGTGCATTGTCATTTCAACCAATGTCTTCAACAAGTCTTTCTCAAGCTTCTACAACTGTATGGTAGCTATTTGGAATACAAAAAAGGAAACTTTTAAATTCCTAGGCTCAAGGAACTTATATTCTATTAGGCAAGCTGCATGTATAAAGTATGTTGTAAAAGTATGTGATGATTGCAGAAATAATGATTACTTCAAGGTGTGGTGGATAAAAAGTCTGAGTACCAACTGCAGTGGAGGAAGTTAGGGAAGTCTTGATGAATAATAGAGATGATTAAATTTGTTTTTGATGAATGTTTGTTGACTTGCATATGTAAAGAGAAAGGTATGGAAGATACCTTAGCTTAGTAGAGTTATAGAGAAGATGACAGGAAGAGAGAACAGTTGTGACATGGGCAGGTCAGATTATACAAAGTTTTGTGTATTATAAAAGAAGGCATTACTCTAGGGTATTCTAGGCAGGAGCTATTTAAGATTCTCCAGTAAGGACAGGATGTGAATATGCTTGTTTTTTCAGAAGATATTTGTTTCCTTACAGGAAAGTTTGTTATCAATGCTTCTGCTGGGGCCATGGATACATTGTGGCAAAATAATATAATGAAATGTTAGGTTAGCAAGGAAAACAGGAGATGGAGAGATATAGTATGATAATACATTGGGATTTTGCAACAATGGCCTGGCAAGAGCAAAAGAAAAGTTCGTGTACTAGGTAGATGAGGCTTTCTGATGCAGCACAATTATCTTCATCCTCTTCTCCAAAACATGTTAAAACCTCCTTTTCCAGCTCCTCTCAAGGGAAAATCTGAAGAAAGTCCTTTAAGTGGGCTCAGATCGAAGGAGGGGCAACACCAGAGAAAGAATTCACGACTGCTTTATGCCATACATGTGACAACTGTATAGGCTTTATTAAAAACAAAACACATAGTAGACATTCTTTCTGGCATTACTAGGGACACAGGAACATGGCAGGTTAAGTCGATTCACAAAGTAGTGATAAAATCTGAACAGTATTTAAATTTAAGAATTTAGTGGTAGAGCTGACTTACAAATTCATGCCTACCAAATATATTCTAAATGAGCTAGATCCAAACTCTCTAGACCCAACTTTCATCCTGCCTTTGTTCCTTCTCCAGAATAAGGGTATTTTTCTGTTCCAGTTTTAAGAATATAGGGATTATGATGTGAAAGTTATCAGAATCAAAAGTCACTGTTTAAAAAAACAACAAAACCCTAATAAATAGATTCAAGGAAGGTCTTGAAGAAAGTTTGCTTGTATACCCAACAACAAAAACTATCATAAAAGATTGCAAAAAACCACAACCTTGCACAAAGACCATAACAACTTTACCCCAAAAAATAATTTCTGTGAGGACATCTGCCCAGCCATTGCCTGTCAACCTTGGACTGACATCACCTTGGTTGTTGATCTTTGTAGCCAAGGATAATTATTGTAAAACAATTATGTAATTTTCCTTATTTTTTTCTTCAAAAGACTTTGTCTTTTTTTACACCCATAGTTTACTATGGCATGCATATTCCATCGCAATGCCCTACTCCCTAATAAATATATTTTTCTTTTAGTGAACTTCTCTCTGTTTGTCATTAAGGTTGACAATAATAAGGGTCTAAAACACTTTTTCACTCTAAATTTTCTAAACATTTTCACTCTTTTTAGGAAAAAAAAAATACTGACCCATACTATTTATATTGACTTATTTACTCATTGACTTATTGAGATGATCCAGGTTTTCATGTGAGCAAGATTGAATATGTAAATTAAAATGTAAATTATGTTTCAGCGGATATAGTCAAATGTTTACATATATGTAATAATTAATTATACATGCATATTGCATGCCAAATAATATATTATAAATGGTCACATTTCACAAAATGCTTTAATCAAACTTTTTATTGCAGTTTTTATGTCAATGTCTTTTACAAAGATTAATCATCCTTTAGAGTTAACAAAGTTTTCTAGACCATTGTCTTCATGTCTTTCTAAATTGTTTGAGTTATAAAAGTTTTTTAATCTATCTATTATATTATCACAGAAAATTTTCTGTTGCTTGTTTAAGAGATTCTCCTCCATCTGATGAAGAATCCAAAAGCACTGAAGAACATGTATTCTAAGTTTCTGGTCCTGGAGACAGAGCTGTTGTGGAGTTAAACTATTCATTTTAAGTAACAACTAAAAGCTGAATTTAATCCTTCATTTGCAGTTTTGATGTCACACTGTTAGGAATAAGTCCCTAAGTCTTTACTATGTTATTTTCCTCCTCTTGTAGCTTGACTCTGATGACCTCTATAAGCATCAGTAATGGACATAAATGAAGGTACATTCAGAGCAATTGTGTTTCCTTAAATATTACTTTGTTATTTAAAATAAATCACAAAAGCACCCACCATAGGAAGATTTGTGAGGATTCAAATAACAGGGGGACAAATTTTTCATTCTAAGTCATAATTCTGGAAAAAAAGATTGCCTTAATTTGAATATGTATAATGACATCCTTACTCACCAATATTCTACATTCACTCTATTTTCTTCCCTTATAGCCCAGTGGGGCCACTATTATTCTCCAAATCATGAGTGCCTCTCCAGAGTCTATTCTATATACCTACCCAAGTTTTCCCATAGGTTCATTATTCTGTTTTAAAATGCATTGGCTTCAATTCAAGGGTCTGTAATTTATACAGAGTGCATATATGTACTGCATGAGGTTCTCAGGCGCATGGCTCAACACATAAGCTCAGATGAGCGTGCAATGTTACTTTTATTCATGTTTTCTAAATCTACTTAATACCTATTTTAAACCACCTGTGCTGGCAGGAAAACTATCTTCAGCATCTTCAGATGCTTTCTCTGAACCCTCTGTATAAAATTAATATACAGACGTGTGGTAAAAGCTGTAGAGGAGCCCTAAGTCCTGCAACGTTACAATTATGGTTGGAAATTAACAAATCTGTGGTTTCTAAGTTTGCTTTCCTCCTTGCATGACTAGTTATACATAGTCGCTCCAACACAGAACAATTAATTATCTTCAGGTACTAACCCCTGGGGAGGGAGGAAGCCACCAGTGAGGTTGATAAACATATTTTCCCCTAAACAATGAGCACAAAGTTGCACTGATTTTCTTGATGAATTCTAGAAGTTTGATTGGCCAAAGAGTGCAAGCAACTTTAATTTCTAGGGATCTCACGTCCCACATACTTTTCTATTAAGGTCTATTTATAAGGGGGTCTGCAGCTGATGATCATTGCTTTACAGATATCTCCTTTATTGTTAAACTTTAAAATGGTATTTGAGATGAGACTTTGCACTCTGATGGATCCCTGACCCCACTTGGACCCAGAACACATACCAAATAATTGACTCTATTGGTACCTGTGTCTCCATACCAGAAACTGGCTCTGCAAAATACAAAAATAACTTCAAGGACATTATTCCACCTATCATCAGCACCCATTCCCTAATCCTTGCCCACCAAATTGTCCTTAAAAAACCTTAGCCTAAAATTCTTGGGAAGGCAGACTTGAGAAATATCTCTCATCATACTACTCAGAAGCCTTGCATTTATTAAATTCTGTGTCTATTACAATGACATATCTGCTTTTCTGTATCATCTTTTCTGGTCAGTGGGCATAAGAACCTAGTCTGGCTGTATCACCTTCTGGATTGTGCCATAATGATAAAAATTGGCACCAGTCAGGTGTCCCAAGATGCTGACTTTGAGATAGAGATTTATATGCAAAGAAGTTTAATGAACCCAACACCTGTGGAAGAGTAAAGGCAGCAGGATTGGGCACAGCAAGAGATTTGACTGCATGCAGTCACAATCATTGCATCATCCCACTCTATGGGGATCTTGGTGGGTGTATAGGAGTATCTCAAATTGAGCAAGGAAGCCAGGCCTTTATATCTCCATACTGAGCAGTTCTTGGATATGGGATGTCCCTGAGAAAGATGATGTGAATTCAGTCATGAACACTATTGGCAGGAGTCAGCTGTCCATACTCCCGGGAGCTGGAAAATGATGCTTCAGCCACTAAGGAGGCAGCAAGTGGCAGACCACAGCCTTGTTAAACAGAGCCAGGGGATGGGGTTTGGCATTTGATGCTTGACCACCTGTTTCCATAAGATATTTCTTGCCTCTCCTTTGTCCATTTCTACTTGGACTGTTAAGGCCCAGCAGCTCACAGCTGCTACTTTTCCATATTTGTAGCACAAAGATCTTCTCATGAGTTGGCCTATAGATCTTCTATGAGTTGGCCTTCTGCCTAGATACACCTTTTTGCCACTTTTTCTGGGATCTTATTATCTTCTAGTATATTTCTAGAAAACTGTACCTAAATCCCCACTGCTTAACAAAAGAGCTCTGTTTTTTCCTCTTCTTAGCCACAAGAAAAGAAATGTAGGAATGAAGGGAGTAGATTTTTCTGGTCCAGTGAAGATCTTTCCCCTTTTACATGTATATAATTTTTTTTTTGTTCAGTAAATACCATCTCCTTTTCACTTGTTCCACAGTCCCCCTAAATTCTCCCAAAGGCTCAAGGTTTTAGAAAACAAAATTCAGAAATAATAGTAGGTTATTATTCCTTTCCACCAAACTCTTTCTTTCCATTTCTTTAAATCAACAAAACTAGAATAACTTTGCTCCCGGAACTGGGAAGGGGACTTGCAAAAATACTGAAAGAAAAAACCCTAAAAAAATTAACATCAGGCCAGGTGCAGTGACTCATACCAGTAATCTCAGCATTTTGGAAAGCCAAGGCAGGAGGATCACTGGAGGCCAAGATTTTGAGACACACCTGGGCAACATAGCAAGACCTTACTTCTAAATAAAAATGTAAAAGTTAGCCAGACATGGTGGCAGGCACCTGTTTTTCCTGTTGCTCAGGAGGCTGAGGTGGGAGGATCACTTAAGTCCAGATGTTCAAGGTTTCAGTGAACATGATTGCACCACTGCACTTCAACCTCAGTGACAGAAAAAGGTGCTGTCTCAAAAAAAGGTAACATCACAAAGCATCTCTGTAACTTTATTTGTACTACTGCATGGATAGAATAAATGTAAAGAAGTTTCCCTGGAATTGTTCTCAGTTTCAAGAGCTCTGAAGGAAGGAAAATCCAAAGAACACTATAGCCCTTATGATACTGTGATCAAATTATTTACAGTCACGGTCTTTGCATTGCACCTTAGTTACTTAAATATAGGAAATAAGTATTTTTATTTGTATATCCTCAACATTTAAAGAGTTCTTAACACAATAAAATACAGTGTATGTATCTTATTCAAATGTTGATAGAGTCTCCAATATTAAACCTTTCCTAGTCAATTTCACTGGTTCTGCAAAGCTAAGTACTTTCTCCTCCATATAGTATGTTTACATCATTTATTTTCTGTGTTAGACCAAGAGCTCTACAAAGCCAGATAACATGTACTATTTATTGTTTCATTAGAAATATTTACTGATGAACTGATTAGTGAATCTGAGGGTGACACTTATAGTTACGGTAATGTAGATGACAATTTAAGTTATTATGGTCTATGAGGTGTGCCATTGACATCTCAATCTACTTAACTTAAATTTTTTTAAAGCAGAGAAGTGGGTAGTATGTGTATGAATTTATTTATTTTTATTTTATATTTTATTTTTGCTTTGAGAAAAATTTTCAAGATGAAAATAACTAACAGCAGTGATAACAGGCTTTCTTCTCCTGATTCTGATTTCAAGAAGAATAACTTGCCTGTTTTACTGTTAAGGTGGAAGCTCTTGGTTTGCCATGTATATTCTTTAATCATCTTTAAAAAAATTTTTAACAGTGCTAGTGCTATTTATTAATTTATTTTAGAGTTGTGTGGTATATGTGAAGATTTCCTACACAAATTGTGCAAAGGTGAGGTTTGGGCTTCCAGCAAGTCCTGTCTCCCCCTAATAGTGAAAGTCAACCCAGTGGGTAGTTGTATGCCCCTTATGTCCCTTCCCCTTCTGCCTCCCTTCCTCCTTTAGCAGTGCCCACCATCTGCTGTTCCTGCCTTTGTATTTACATGCCCAATGTTTGGTGCCCACTTAGGAATGAAAGCATGTGGTATTCAGTTTTTTGTTTCTGTAGTAATTCACTTAGAATGACGGTCTCTAGTTACATCTATGTTGCCTCGAAAGACAAAATTTTGTTCCTCATGATTGTGTAGTGTTTTGTTGTGTATATGTAGTACATTTTCTTTATCCAGCCTACTTTTGATGGGCATCTGGGTTGGCTCCATGCTTTTGCTTTTGCAAATAGTGCTGTCATGAACATATGTGTATAGCTATCTTTTTGGCAGAGTGAATTGTGTTTCTCTGGGCATATTCCTAGAAGTGGAATTGCTTGGTTGTCTAAAAACTCAATTTTTACTTTTTTGAGAAAATGCCACACTGCTTCCACAAAGGTTGAACTAGTTTACATTTCCACCAAAAGCGTACAAGTGTTCTGTTTTCTCTGCAGCCTCACCAACACCTGCTGGGTTTGTTTGTTTGTTTGTTTTTTGACTTTTAATGACAGTCATCCTGACTGGTATGAGGTGGTACCTCATTGTGGTTTTGATTTGCATTTTTCTGATGATTAGTGAAGCTGAGCATTTTTTTCATATGTTCATTGGCTACTTATATATTTTCCTTTCAGAGTCCACTCTTTTTTTTTACATCTTAATGGTTGAACTTTCTGTTGACTTTTTAAAAGATGTAAACAATGACAAAAACAAAACCTTTCTGACTATGTAAAACCACACACTAGTCCTAGCATCATTTACTTGTCCTGGCACAGACAGATTTCTATTTGCTACTCCTACTGGAATCTTCCTCATGATTTACATTGAAAACATTATTTAGAGTTGCAATGTTTTTAATACTATTTTCTTTACTACTTTTAGATTTCTACAAAAGTTTTCATAAAGCTATGAAAATTCAGTGGAAAGAAATAATAGTGAAATCATCCCTTAAATAAGCAGAGCTGCTGTTGGAAATTGACGTTGTTCTATCAAGATTATGGGGTAAACATCCATTGCTTTTAAAGTTACACAAAAAGATTGCCCCAGATCATACTGAAAAGTAATGGCACTCACGTTAGACTACAGCATAGTGATTGAGTGTGACAAAGCAGTTTGGTGGGTTCCATGACATGACTCCAGAGTGATGTCTGGTATAATAGTTAATACAAAGTCAAAGACAATCTAAATAAAAGAAAAACTGAACTGATTTAAGAAATTACCTAAAATTTTGTGAACCAGGCAACTTCAGAGTCTACTCTTAATAGGAAAATTAGTTTTTACTTTTGCTTATGCATTTGAGTTCATCATAGCTCCTGGATATTAAGACTTTTTCAGATGCATAGCTTACAATTTCCCCCTCCCATATTGTGGGTTCTCTCTTCCATGTAATTGACTCAGTAATAAGAAACCTTCCTTCCAACAACAGCCCTGGGACATTTGGTTTCTCAGCTGTACTCTGCAAGACATAGACATATAAGGAAGAGCTGAGTTCAGTTCTGTGGAAAGCATTACAAGCAATCAAGAAGGAACTATTCTCCCTAGCTCAGTCTACGAAGTCAATATCCTGATATCCCAAAATAGCAAAGGTCCAACAAGGAAAGAAAACTATAGGCCAATTTCCCTGATGACCATAGAAGTAAAAATTCTCAGTAAGGTTCTAGCAAATCATATCCAACAGCCATTTACAGGAATTATCTGAGGGAGACTAAGGTACCCAATGTGAGATAGCTAGAATGTGTTTTTCCTACAGAGTAAACCAAGACAGAGTTTCTTCAGCACACAGAGAGGAACAGGACCAGCAGCATGTTCTAAGACTCTTCAAAGAAGTGATAATAACCACATAATGCAAAGAAAAGAAAAATTCATCAACTTTAGCTGGAACTAGTCAGACTCTCACCTGGACCACCACAGTTCACTCGCAAGTTCCAGACGTAGTGGGGAAGGTGAGTAAAAAGAATTCAAGAGTTCTCTGTTCCTGCCATGAATTTGGAGAGCCCCCTGAGCTTTGCAGGACTCCAGTTCCTCATGGGAAACTGCCTTACTCACAGTTGAGATCTGCTGAAGCCCACGTGGAGTGGTACAGGAAAAAAGCAAGATTTGAGCAGCACCAGCTGCCA
Source organism: Tarsius wallacei (assembly GCA_963574415.1). Classification (NCBI taxonomy): domain Eukaryota; kingdom Metazoa; phylum Chordata; class Mammalia; order Primates; family Tarsiidae; genus Tarsius; species Tarsius wallacei. Next base: position 1,820 of record CAUYQG010272061.1, on the reverse strand, counting down.
TTTCCCAGGAACTCAACCCTTGCAGGTGGTACAGCTGCTTTCTAGCTAGCTTAGGAGGGCAAGAGACCCAAGGGAAAACTCCAGGACTGCAGACAGTTCCTGGCTGGAGAGGGTGGCCATGAGAATATCTGAAGCCCTGAGGCTAGCTGCACTTTGACATTCAGAAGGCAAACTGCCTGAGGTCATAGAGGGAAGGCAGGTGGAACTCATCACTATAGTATCCTCTCACTCCCCTTGTAAACTATTTTGAGCTGACCCTGAATAACAGCAATATCCCAGTGGCCTGGCACTCACTCCTAATCCCCTCTGGGGTCATCAAGAGTGCCTTCTTGTGGGGTACTTGAACTCCTTTCCCCCATACTACCATCAAAGGCTCAAAACAATGAAATTGGGAGACCCCAGAGTCTCTCCCTCCCCTTAGGTTGTCTGGGCATTTCCTTGTAACAACACTGGCCAAGGGGAAATTCCACAGCCACCATTGCAGCTGGCTTTTTCCTACAAGCTCCACCTCCTGGCTGGAGGTCAACAGTACAGCTCATCACATTGGATATAATATCTCAGTTTTGGGGAAACCTGGATCCCAAACCCCAGTTTACACCACTTGCCAGGCCACTCTGGTCACTCAGGATGCCATGAGGCAGTGCAGGTACCTAGCACAGGACTGCCATAGCTGGCAATTGAGGAACTTACCACACCAAGTCTGTATACAACCAAGGGAACCCACTTATGTTGGCCCCCTGCCAATCTCAAATAAGAAAAAATAGTCCATCTAAAAAAGAAGGAACCAGAAAAATAATTCTGACAATATGAAAAAACGGAATTCTCCAACACCCCCAGAAGACCACACCAAGTCTTCAGCAACTAACCCTAAACAAAACGAAATTGTTAAAATTCCATATACATAGTTCAAAAGTTGATGATAAAATTGGTTAATGAACTTCAGAAGAAAGTTGGAAAACAACATAAAAAACCCCCAGCTATTTAGGATGTGAATGAAAAACTATTCAAAGATATAGACACCTAAAAACCAAACAGACAAAAAATAAAAAACTGAAATTCTAGAATTGAAAGAATCATTTAGGGAATTACAAAATGCAGTGGAAAGTTTTAACAGTAGACTAAAAGTAGCAGAAGAAAATATCTCAGAACATGAAGACAAAGCTTTTGAATTAACTCAGAGAACAATAAAGAAAAAAAAAATCAACAGAATGAAACAAAGTCTCAAAGAAATGTGAAATTATATAAACCATTCAAACCTAAGAGTCATTGGTGTCCCTGATGAAGAACAGCTTTGGAAAATCTATTTGAGGGAATAATGTAGGAAAACTTCCCTGGCCTTGCCAGAGATATAAACATCCAGATACAAAAAACCCAAAGAACACCCAGAAGATTCATTGCAAAAAGGGCATCCCCAAGGTATATAATCATCTAGTTATACAAAGTTACTGTGAAGGAAAGAAAAGCAGAAAGAAAAAAGTATCAACTAACTTATAAAGGTAAACCTATCAGATTAAGCACAGAATTCTTAGGAGAAACCCTACAAACCAGAAGGAATTAGGGCCCCATCTTCAATCTCCTCAAACAGAATACAGTCAGTCAAGTATCTGTAACTTGGAAAACTAAGTTTTATGAATGAAGAAGAAGCGAAGTCTTTCTCAGATAAGCAAATGTTGAGGGGATTTGTCACCACTAGACTAGCACTACAAAAAATATTAAAAGGGTTTCTAAATACTAAAACAAAAGGTAAAAATACACAAGTAGAAAATGTTAGAAATCATAAAGCTCACAGGCATTATTGAACACCAACACAATAAAGAAAA
>CAUYQG010272059.1:0-24876 GCA_963574415.1 Tarsius wallacei | reverse complement strand
CTCAGGCAATCCACTCACCTCAGCCTCCCAAAGGCACGGGATTACAGGCTGAGCCACCAAGCCCGGCTTCTAACTTCAGTTTTTGTCCATAAGACTAGTTTGAAATGTTAGAGAGGCCGATTTTCAAAGAGTGGACAGGAGACTCTCAGTTTATCCACCTAATAAAATATCCTGCTAAATACAATTGATAGGCAATAAAATTTTGAAAATTAACGAAGGCTTTTTATGCAGCAAAAAGATTACAGTGATTTTCATGGTCACTTTTATAAGGCAGGACTCTGGTCTTTAACCTGCTGATGCATAATAAAGAAACCAAATAAGCAGAATCTCCAAAAAACTATTTAGTACCAATATTCATAGTAGTTCAATAATATTGACACTAAGTTTTACTATAAAAGAAAAAAAGGAAACTAACAGCAACTGAGCATTCATCAACGGAGTGTATGTAAAAGGTACATGCACATATGCTTGGTGTTGGACCCAACTGCTGTGGTAATTTAGTTGAAGTTATCCTTGCCAATAGGTTAACACTCCAAAGGCAGCATGGGTTTATCTCAATAGGGCTTTTTATTTGATGGTGCTTTCCTTGAATGTCAACATAACTCTAAAAGAAGAATTAAGGCTTTTAGACATGTTATAACTGAGTCCTTTTTGGCACTACATACTTTATAGCTGATGGATGTGAACTAAGGCTTTGTGCTCAACAAAATACAATAAATTAGCTAAAAAATAAAACTGCAAGCATTCTGCAAAATACAAGGGTCACAGCAGAATAACTAACTGTTCCATCTATGCAGCTATGCAAATTTCCCTGCAGCCATTTTAGAGGGATAGTCCTCAGGCTCAGTTGAGTAGACATTGACATTTTTCATTACCAGAAACAGCAAAAGTTTCCCCTTGTGGTCTTTAAGTGCACCCCTTTAACAAAGAAAAAGTTGTGTCTGCCAGATTTCTTCACTAAGAAAACTTACTCCTCTTTATAATGAACTAATCAGTAATCTATCGTCAGATATTTTGAATGTGCATCCTTCTCCCCACCATACTCCCACTCAATAAAACAATTAGAACCCACTGATAAGAGTTTTCCTAAATAAGTTACTACTATGATGGTTGCAAAATGATGATTTTCTAACTCTTTCAATTTTTTTTCATTTCTAAGTGGGCATTTTACTAGTTTTGTGTGTATTATTTATTGCCATTGGCAATTGGAAGAAATTGTAATGGGCCCCACTTTTGTAATGTCATTAATGTCAGCCACACATTGCAAGTTGTGTATGCAATATTCAGGTTCTAATTCTTTTGTTTTTTCTATATATTTTAATTGAAAATAGATGCTAACTGGGCAGCCATATGTTAGTCAACTAGCCAGTTTTTTTGACTTGCTTATGAAGAAAAGAGATAATAAACACTGGCTGGGTTCATGGATACATTAATATGAATCAGAATTGTAAAGCTGACTCATTTTGTGTGTCTTTTCTATCATGGTTTACAGTGAAGTTATTATCATCAATGCTATTGCCTTATGTTTGACAATGATAGGATACTATCTGTGAAGTAACTTTAGTGTTTTGAAAGCAAGTTGCTTTTTCACCACGTTTCCATTATTAGACATAAGAACAATTTCATTGTTCATGTTAATTCTTAACTAATTTAAAATAAACAAATTTAATAATCATGGCAGTTAAATGAAACACTTTTATTCTGAAACTTTTGGGGAGATATGAATAAGCCTATTGCTTTTTAGTTTTACAATAATTGTGCTCTAAAAGAATATAATAAATTATTCCTTATGTATTTAGAAGTTGGCCTTAAAATGCTTACTGTTTTAAATGTTCATAAAATTATTTTTATGCCTATTATTAATGCATACAATATTCCTGTGACATTGAATTGCATTTTATCTTATTCATCAATTCTTAGGGGAAATGATAAACATTATCTGACTTTGGCACTTTATTTATAAACAATAGCTTAAGTTAAGTGAAATGTCTTTACTTTTTTATATAGACTTTATCTACAACATATACTCTTAGAACTAATCAGTGCTCACTCTAGTTAATGGAAGACAAAAGTAAACATATTTTATACATGAGAGAATGTTCTATTATAATGTTTTACTTTTAGATTTTTTAAAAGGTTGGATTAAACAGATTTTGAAAAACATCCATGTGTGACATACAATATAGTTATATCGGGTTTTTTTTTTTTTTGAGTTGGAGTCTCACTCTGTCACCCAAGCTAAAGTGTAGTGGCCGCTTCTGGCCACCACAGCCTCGACCTGCTGGGCTCTGGGGATCCTTCTGCCTCAGCATTCCAAGTAACTGGAACTACAGGCGCACGCTACCACACTCGGCTAATTTTTTGATTTATTGTAGAGATGAGGTCTCACTTGCCCAGGCGGGTGTCGAACCCGCGGGCTCAGGCAATCCACTCACCTCAGCCTCCCAAGGCATGGGATTACAGGCTGAGCCACCAAGCCCGGCTTCAGTTTTTAACTGTAAACAATCAACTTCATTTTGACTAGTTGAAGCAGAAAATGAATTTATTAGCTGTCAATGCTGTCACTGTTCTACCCATACACCAATTGCCAGGAATTCAAATCTATTGTAGCTGTTATAGTTGATTTATAAAACTGAATATCTCTGTCATGACATATGGTAGAATGATGCATGGCCCACTCACAGCCTGTTTTCTCATACTACTCAGTTCTGAATTGAAGTCTCAGATTGGTGTATCTACAAAATCACATACCTGCAGCCTAGCAAAAAAGAGACAAGAAAAACAGGTTTTCTGGATTTGACTTTAGAAAGGTAGAAACCTATATGTATAACACCATCAAAATGGTGTTCAAAAGATGTTGGACAGCCTCAAATGATAGTTGACTACTATATGTAATATTCTATAAAGAGGACACATACACATACACAACCCACATACACAAAAAATACATTCCAGCGTTCAAGTTATTGTACTTGGTAGCTGGATGGTGTTTAGTGGGATATCTAACTGCCTTCAGCTTTAGTTTATCCTTTTAGATGAAAATAACAATAGCATCTATGTCATACAAATTTTATTATATATTTAATTCAATGAGATACTTGATGTGAAGTTCTTAAGACTCTATCCTATACATAAAGATGGCTAAGACTCTATCCTATACATAAAGATGGCTAAGTAGAGGGAAGCTATTTTATTTATCAATTCTCATTCTAGTCCTTTCTCTACCCTCTTGGATTGTATCTTTTTTCCTTCAATCTTACATGTAAAACACATTTATATTAAAAAGAACTAGAAAGCATGTTTTTAAACCTTAAAACAAGCAGGAATTAAAAGTGGTTAAACTAGCAATATAGGAGTGACTCGTTTTAATTTCTAGTTAAAGGCAGAACAATCCTATAGATTTACCTTATATTGTTTTTCAAAGAATATTATTTTATGTTTCATTATTTGTAGTTCTTTCAATATTACAATTACATATGCTAAATCTTGCTATGATTATAGCCTGTTCCCTCGCTGATGATAATTAGACAGTATACATTCATATACACTCCCTGTAATAATTTAGTCCTTACATTAAAATAGTCATACACAATATTTTTGTCACTCTTTATTCATGAAGTCAGAAGGAAGGAAGGAAGGAAGGAAGGAAGGAAGGAAGTAAGAAAGGAAGAAAGGAAGGAAAAATAAATAAAGCAATATTTATATCTATAATTCTGAACCTCTTAAATCAGCTCTCTGAAATAAAACATATTGTAAGGAAAAGTTTTTGTAAATTGCTAAGATGAAAAAGAACCTATCAGCAGCATTTTCTTTCCTGAGATATACCTTATAATTTCTTATCTACTACCACTATGTTATCAATAACAGCCAACAGTGTATGACGTAGGAACACATTTCATCTTGTTCTGACCAGTTTTATGTGTTCTGTGCTTTATGTACTACAAAAATAAAGATGTCAGTCAAAATAGAAACATCCAACGTGACTGAAAAGGTAAACATTTTCTCCCAACGACACTCAATAATGAATATTGTCAATAAGAAATAGGGGCCACTTTATTCTTTGACTTATCCCTTATTGTCACTTTTCAGGCTAGGCTTCTTGACAGAAAATTCAAATTATTTAAATACTGATCTTTGCCATTGTTCAAAAATTACATATAGAGAAATATAAGGTAGTACAAATCCTTTCAGCTATGCAATTATACGTGAACTAATTATCCAATAAGAATCAATCTTAACTTTTATATATGTTTGTGTTCATATAAATAATACTTAAATATATAAATATATGTATACACACATGTACATTTGAGCTTTGTATTAAATGGGTTTGAACTACAAAGGTCAACTTTTGGGGATTTTCTTTCACCTCTGCTATCCCTAAGACAGCAAGATCAACCCCTCCTCTTCCTCACCCTATTAAATGTGAAGACAGCAAGGATGCAGACCCTTATGATGATTCACTTGCACTTAAAAAACAGTAAATATATTTTATTTTTTTGATAGTTTTCTCAATGCAATTTTCTTTTCTTTAGCATACTTTATTGTAAAATTATGGTATATAATACATATAATATGCAGAATATGTATTTACTGACTATTTATGTTATTGACAAGGCCTTTGGTCAATATTAGCCTATTTGTGTTAAGTTTTTATAAAGGCAAACTTATACATGTGTTTTTGACTCCATGAAGATCAGTGTCTCTAACATTCATGTTGTTCAAGTGTCAACTTTGAGCACATGCACACACACATACATGTACATGCACATATTATATTAAATAATGACAAAGGCAAAAGAGGAAAAGAATCAGAGAAGAGATTTTTAAAGTGCATGTAAAGGTTGGTATTTTATTTGTGTTGACTAAAGAAAACCTCCCTGAAGAGGAGACATCTGAGTAAAAAAATCTAAAAGAAATGAAGGAGTCAGTCATGTCAATATTTTGTGATGAGTGTTGGAAGCAAGGGAACAAGCAGTGTAGCATTCTTGACAAAAGATCTACTCAGTCCATTCAAGGAACAGGCAGAAACTTGTTTCCTGCAACTGAATGAGTGAAAGGGAGACTAATAAGAGATGATATAAGAGAACTAACAGGGATCTTGAAAGATTTTTCTTTAATGTCAGGGTAAGGACTTTGGTGCTTATCTTTTATAAGACGGAAAACAATTCCCAAATTCTGGTAGCTTATAGCTTCTCAACAAGAATGGCTATAAACTTCAAACAAAATGAAAACAAAAATAATTTGAAAGTGTTGAAAAGCAAACACATGCCCACAGAAACTAGAACAAAGAACATGCTCTAGAAAGAGGATAAAACCAAAATAGACCCACCTTAACAAAACATAAGTCCACATTTCCATAGGATAAGAATATGACTCAATATTGTTCAAAGAACGATTGCAGTATCCTGTTTTTGTAATGTAACATATACAATGTCCAAAATACAACAAAATGTTGGTGGTCATGCAAAGAAGCTGAAAAATGTAATCTATACTCAAAAGAAAAGCATTAAATAGAAACAGAACTATAGGCAACTTAAATGTCAGAATTAGCAGACAATGACTTTGAAATCGCAATAAAATAACTGTGTTAATAATTACGTTAATCTACAGGAAAAGATGGGTATAGTGGGTGAAATAGTGGGGAACTTCAGGAGAGATTTGGAAACTGTAGAAAAGAATAAAATATAAGTTATTGTGGATCTTGAACAACTATTCTGATATTATAAGAAAAGGACTGACAATAGTGGGAAACTGCAGGGGAAGATTGTGGGGGGTGGGGAGGTGGGATTGGCAGTAGTGGGAATCTCTGGGGAAGGGGGCACACCTCATCAACAAGGGCACCTGCATAATGAATATTTGTATATCTAACCCTGAATTGTACCTCACAATTTTAAAATAAAAATGTAAAAGTTAAAAAAAAGAAATTATTGAACTAAAAAATAATATCTGAAACAAAAATTATTAAATGGAATTAAAGGTGGATTAGTAAAAATGAAAGAACAAATGGACTTGAAGACAGGACAATAGTAATTATTTGCATTGACAGAAGGGAGAAAAAAGATTGAAATTAGATATTAACAGAGTTTCAATTAGGTATAGTGTCAAGCAGTCTCATATATTGTAATTGAAATTGAAAAAGAAGAAAAGTAAAGTGAAGCAAAAATATTTTTAAAAAATATTAGCTGAAAAATTTCCAAATTGACACATGCTTTAAAAGCTCACCAAATTCGGAACAAGAGAAATATTTTCAATTTGACAAAAAAGAATAAAGAAAGAAAGAAAAACACATATTTTTGGTGAAGTACCTGGATTTGGAGCATTGAATCACAACATTAACTCAGTGGAGGGTTCCTTGTGTATATATTGATGTAAGTTTTCTGCCAACCATTATATTGAGACTGTAATGATGATTTTCTTTTTGTGCCTATGTAGCCCTCACAATAAGTCCCTACTTTGGTTTGCTGATTTTCAAAAGCAAACACCATTGAGGACAGTTTCTCCTGAATGAAGAGTTGATTTTTTCTTTCTTTTTTTTCTGCCCATGATGGCCAGAAGCCTGTCCTGTCCATCAGGACTGATGCAGTAGTTAACCAGGACACAAAGATTAATGAACAAAGCACAATTTTATTTTCAGGTGTCCTTATCCTCTTGGCTATGGAAATCTTGCTCAGTGAACAAACTGCAAAATCATACTTACCATCCTTGTTACCCTAATGCTATATCCTTCAGTATGCATGCTCGTGAATGTGCATGTGGTATGTACATCTCTCTCTCTCTCTGTGTATGTCTGTATACTGACTAAGAATATTGTAAAGGAAGAAAAAAAGAACTTGTTAGTAAAACAGGAAGGCAGTCTTCAGAGTAGTTGCTGCCTGACCCCCCCCCCATAATGGGATCACAACAAAGACAAATGTTTTTCAGCATCCTATTTTTTAAATACTTAGATTTATTCATTATTAATTCATATATCCTAAACCCAGCAATGTTCCAGTGATCATAATTAGAAATAGTCTTGTTGAAAACCATAAGGCTGACTATAAAAACTATAAGAAAATAATTTTGCCAATCTTAAAATTCACATTTTACAAGTTAGAACAGTATATAACTAATTACCAGCAAAGCAGAAATTCTTTAAATGCCAATTTTAGAAAAGACCATCAACTACGAATACAAGTTTGTAAATTGATTGCTTATTTTTCCTTCAGTAAGAAACTGGGCATTTTTATGAATAATTTTGTTAATTACCATATAATTTATAATGCATAAGAAAAGCTTTCTGTGCTTCATAAAACTGTACCTAGTTCCCTAAAAGTACTTTTAATTAATTAAAATTAATTAATTTCTATTATTGCCCATCATGAATAAAGTAGATGGAGCTCAATCTATCAAGATTTTTTTTTTTTTTTTTGAGTTGGAATCTCACTCTGTCGCCCAGACTGGAGTGCAGTGGCCGCTCCCGGCCACCGCAGCCTCGACATGCTGGGCTCCGGCGATCCTTCCGCCTCGGCCTCCCGAGTAGCCGGAATTACAGGCGCACACTACCACGCCCGGCTAATTTTTGATTTATTGTAGAGATGAGGTCTCGCCAAGTTGCCCATGCAGGTCTCGAACCCGCGGGCTCAGGCAATCCACTCACCTCAGCCTCCCAAGGCGCGGGATTACAGGCTGAGCCACCGAGCCCGGTATATCAAGAAATTTTTAAAGGAATTATTAGCCTAATGCTTTTTTAAATAGCAGTTGCCTACACCCTTTTCTCCAACTGTAGCATCATTCTAAGTCATTCAAAAAACACGTCTAACAACACCAGTCAATGGTAAGCAAATAGTCTTGGTTTAATTAACGTCACATAATTTGAGTTTCTTAGTAGTGACAATAAGGAATATTGCTCTAAATTGCTTTACTTGGAAATTCAGGCAATCTTCACATGTCTCTCACTTTAATATATATTAAAAATTGGGGAATGTATGAAGAATATATATATATGTATTTTTGTACATATTTATACACACATATTTATATATACAAGTTAAAAGTTATATAAATTATATATTCCTTCAAATATGTGCAATTTGTTGACTAAAAATTAATGTGAAATTTAATTGTTAATTGTTAATGATGAAAATATAAGCTTTGATAAGTTTTGACATATTTATACACCCATAAAATAATTATCACAATTAATAAAGTTAATATATCTATGACACCCAAAGGTGTCCTTTAATAATTCCTCCATCCTGCCCCTTCCTAGACTTAAGCACTTTTGATCACTGTCTGTCTCTGTAGTATGATTATACTAGTTTGTTCATTCATTCACCTGTTGATGAACATTTGAGTTGTTTCCAGTTGTTGACTATTACAATGAAAGCCATCACAAATATCAATGTAGAAGGTCTTTGAATGGACATATATTTCTTTTTATTTAAATAAATACCTAGGAGTAGAATGGCTGAATCATATGGTAGATTGTTTAATTCCTTAAGAAACTGCCAAACTAATTTTCAAAATGATTTTACCATTTGACGTGCCCCACCAGCAACATATAAGATACTGTTTTCCATATTCACCAGTACTTGGTGTTATCTTTCTTTGATTACAGCCATTCTACTGTGTGTGTGGAGGTATCTCCTTGTGGCTTGATTTGCATATCCTTAATTACTAGTGAGACTGAACATCTTTTTGCTTGCTTATATGACATCTACTTATCTTCTTCAATGAAATGTTCCTTCATGTCTTTTGCCATATATTTTACTGATGAGTTTTGAGAGTTTTTAACATCCTAAGTAAAAGTAATTTATCAGATAAAATATTCCCAAACGTTTTCTTCTAGACTATGGTGTGTCTTTTCCTCAACAGTATCTGTTGAAGAGAAATTTTTAATTTTAATAATCAATTTCGTTACTTGTGACACTTGTGATTCTTGGAATTGCACATAAAAAGGCTTTATTTAACCCAAAGTCAAGATTTAATTCCATGCTTTTTTAAAAAAACTTTATAATTTTAACTTTTACATTTAGTCTATGGTTCATGTGGAGTTAACTTTTGTGTATGGTATAATTAAGAGACACAATATTATTTTTTTTCATGTGGGCATTGAGTTGTTTCAGTAACATTTGATAAAAGACTGTGCTTTCCCTCATTTAATTTCTTGTCATCCTTGTCAAAAATCTATTAACCATAAAGATTAGAATTTATTTCTGGACTTCTATCCTATTCTATAAATCTATATAGCTACCCTTATGCCATTATTTTGCTATCTTGACTGATGCAGTTTTTAAATAAGCTTTGAAATTGGTAAATGCGGGCTCTTTCACTTTTTTCTTATTCAAGCTTGGTTAGGCTATTTTTTTTCCTGTGCCTCTTCATATGGATTTTAGGATCAACTTGTCAATTTCTTTAATTTTGATAGGAATTACATTAAATCTTTAGATTAACATGGAAAATTGCCACCTGTAATAGGGCTCTCCAGAGAAACAGAATCCATAAGATGATAGATTAGACAGATGATAAATAGATTAGATAGATAGATAGATAGATAGATAGACACATAGGTAGACAGACACACAGATATATAGATAGATGTATATTTAAACTCATGCATAAGTAGATATACATAGAGATAGCTATAGATATATATGATTATATAACTTATAATGAGGAGTTGACATGTGAAATTATGGAGTCTGAGAAGTCCCATGATGTGCTGTGTGCAAACTGGAGAGCCAGGAAAGCTGGTAGCGTAATTCAGTCTGAGGAAAAATACTTGGGAACAAAGGAAGTCAATGGTGTAAAATTCAGTGTAAGGGCAGGAAAAGATGGGTTGTGATATCTCAACTCATTCAGTGAGACAGGAAAAAAAAACAGCTGAATCTTCCTTCTCTCACTTTTTGTTGTACTCAAGCCCTCAGTGGGTTGAATGATGACCACTAACATTGGGGAAGTCAATCTAATTTATTGAGTTCACCAATTCAAATGCCAATCTCATACAGAAGTACCCTCATAGACACACCCATACATAATGTTTAATCTAAGGACTCTGTAGCCTAGTCAGGTTGACACAAGAAAATTAACTGTCACAAATCCACTCTTTCTCAAATTAGCACACACACAAATTCTTAATTCGTATTTAATCTCCAAATAAAGATAATAACAAGGTCATAATTCCCCTAACACAATACAGTTATCCTGCATATAATCAAATATGCACTAATCCCTTTTTATAACTTAAATGCTATGATGGGAAATCAGTAACACTTGAATACTATGATACGACCTCAGTAAATACTATGTTATATGATAACAGAATAAAAGAAAAGAAAACAAAAACATACAATGCTCCTTTAATATACTTGTGGAGGTTGTTTCCACGACAACCCGTGGATACCAAAATCCATGGATGCTTAAGTCCCTGATGGTGCAGTATTTGTACATATCCTGCATATATCCTCTTGTATATTTTAAATCATCTCCAGATTACTTATAATACTAATACAATGTAAATGTTATATAAATAGCTATTATACTGTATTTTTAATTGTGTTATTTATTTATTCTCTTATTGTTATTTTTCTCCATATTTTCTATTATCAGTGGCTGAAGCTGAGAATGCGGAACCATGACTATATAGGGCCGACTGCATACATATATAGGTATATACATATATATGTATACACACACAAGTATTTATAGCAAAATAAAGTGGAAATACTCATGACAAGAAAATTCCTTGTTTTAGTATCTGGTCATGTGGTCAAAGCTGGCATTTATACTTACCTTTTTCCACTACCTATTCTGTATTCTCTTTGCCTTCAGCAAGCACCTCAGATGTTATGGTTCTTTACCTGATGGGGTGACTCAAATCTTCAGCTCGGAAGAGTCTGGACCATAAGTAATCCTGTCTGGGTTGGGTTGTTGCAGTTTTCCACTGGTTTTAATCACAGCTTATGGTAATGAGACAGGAGATAGCTAGAGGAAGGTTAAGCAGAGAGATAGGGCGGGTCCTCCAGTAACAATGCAGCAAGGAACAATGTAGCAAACTTCTGGCAGGCTTCTCAGACTGATACACTCGAATTGGTAAATAAACTTGCTGGGAGCCTCTCAAGCTAGAGTTTAAGTATTCACTGCAGGGTTAGAAAAAATCGACCAATCAGCTCACTGCCAAGTACCGACCAATTAGCTCACCATTAGACCCACTACCTCCTGCCAATTGGTCCTCAGTACTGACTAATCAAAATAGCTAGTGCTGACCAATCGCTTACAGCTAGTGTTAATCAGCTCAGTCTTAGGGCTATATAAGCACCAGGTTTCAGCTGAAAATCGGCAATCACTTTGGGTCCCCTCCCACTGTGAGAGCTCTTCTGTCCTCTTAATAAATCCTACTTCTTAATTTTCCGACTGTCTGTGTCCCTCATTCTTCCTGGGCACCAGACAAGAACCCAACCTGAAGAGCTGCAGAAGATTGTCAGAGTCAAAGAACTGTGCACTCTGGCAGCTAGCTTGCCAGTTGACAGAGCCAGTTGAAGTGGGAGAGGGGCTGGAAGAAGGCAAAACTCTTGAGATTGAGACATTTCTGTGGGCTGTAACACTCTCAGGGCTTGGGTTACCAGCCCACCAGAATCAACACTTTTGGGGCTAGGCTTGCCAGTCCACTGAATCAGCAATACTCTCAGGGCTTGGCTTGCGAGTCCATTAGAGCCAACACTTCCAGGGCCAGGCTTACCAGTCCCTTGATATGATCCTCTCTGGGCCTCAGCTGGTTGACCCATTGAGCTGACACTCTCGGAGCTCAGGCTGACTTGAAAAATCCGTATCAGTAGGACGTAGTAAGAGATGCCTTACAGAATTTCCTGCATTTCAGAATTACTCTTCCTTACTTCCAATTGAGGAATAGTAGTCCAATTTCCCCTTGGTAGTCAAGATCAGTCAGCCTAGCCAACAACATTACTTTCTTTGCCTGTTGATTTAGAGGCATTAAGAGCACAGAGTGACTGGTGGACAGTCTTAACTTCCAGTTCAATGGAATCATTGTTACATCTCCAGGTGGAAGCATTCTTCTTTCTTTTCTTTTCTTTCTTTCTTTCTTTTTTTTTTTTTGAAAGCAGGATTTATTGAGAGGACAGAAAAGCTCCCACAGTGAGAGGGGACTTGAGAGGGTTGCCCATCATTATTCTTTCTTAAATTCTTGACCAACAGAACATAAAAGAGGAAGTAAAAACTTTTCTAGTGGGTCACTAGGGTTATAATGAGTGTGCCACTCCCATTTCCATTCCTTGATTCCTGGACTTATGAATTTTGGTTATGTAAGAAACATCATATAATAGACACTGATTTAGAACATAGCCGTCTGAAGAAAGTTGCCCTAACTCCACAAGTTATTGGCACACTGTTGGCACTGTAAATGAGTTTTCAAAAAGTTGTTGCACAATTGCATCAAGCTTGCTATTTAGAAAAGTAAGGAAGATGGTAAGGCCAGTGGATTTTTTGAGCAAGGCCCATTGCCAGATTCTTTTCTTTGTGAAGTGAGTTAATGATTACACGCAATGCTTCATGGACTACCATGGTGGTGGATAAAGTTCTCTATAAGTCAATACATAGTACCAGAAACATTGCATGGAGAGAAAGGACTTCTGTGTTCAGAATGTTTATTTCAGTTAGGACAAAATTCTGAACCTTTCATAATGAAATTGGTCCAGTGTAACCAATCTGTCACCAGCTAACTGATTGATCATCCCGGAGAATGGTGCCATATTGTGATTCAAAGTTGGTCTCTCCTGCTGGCATATTGGGCACTCAGTGGTGGCCACAGCTGGGTTGGCTTTGCTGAGTGGAAGTTTATGTCACTAAGCTCATGCATCAACTCCATCACAGCCACTATGGCCACTGTGTTCATGAATCCATTGGAAAATGACAGGATTGGCTGGGAAAAGAATTTAGTATCCACAGAAGAGGTTATCTTATTGATTTGAATATTAAAATCTGCTTCTGCTGAGGTCATCCTTTAATGACTTTCCATATATGATACAAATGGCTTCACTTTTTTGCCCATTCAGAAACGTCTACCCATATACTTATTCTCTAATTTTCAATAATTTTCCATTCAGGTCCCTGATATAAGGGTCTCCTTCTTGGCACACATAGAAGCTTTTAGATTGTTTATGGAGCATTTGCAATGTTAATTTGATTCCCTGAGGTTTTTCTTTCCTTGCATAACTTTATCCAACAACATTAGGAGCAACCAGCCAAAGTCATTATATTCCTTAGTTTTCCAAAACTGTTCAAAAATAGTCACCCAGCTCCATGCATCTCATAAGTGATTTATATGGAGTATCCAATGAAGATATTTTTCTTATCCCCATTGTCAGATCACATCATGAACTGTCATTCCTATAGTTATTACTAAAAATAAAGTCACAAGCATCTTTATATCCAATAAGATTCTGGAAGCTCCACCACCAATTCAGAAAATTCATCTTGAACATACACTTCCTCTAGAATCAGTCTTGGTACCAAAATCTGTATTAGAGTTCTCCAGAGAAACAGAACCAATAGGAAGAATTCAGTCAGAGTCTGAAGGCCTGAGAATTAGGAAAGCCAACATTGTATACCTCAGTCCAAGGGCAGGCAAGGTGAGATGAGACGTCTCAGCTCAAAATTTGAGGCAGACAAAAGAGGGAATGAATTTCTTCTTTACCCAATTTTTGTTCTATTTAGGCCTTTAATAGATTGGATGGTGCTCATGCTCATTGGGGAGGACAATCTACTTAGTCCACAATTCAAATGGTAATCTCATCCATAAAGAGCCTCAATGACACACATAGAAATAATGTTTAATCTAGGCACTCCATGCCTCAGTCAAATTAATACGTTAATTCACCATCACACCTTCTTAACAATATTGTCTTCCAGTCCATGAAAATTACATCTTTCTATTGATTTAGATATAATTTTAATTCCTTTTTAAAAACTTTCAGTGCGCCATTCTTATACTTCTCTTGTTAAATTTATTCTTAAGCATTTTATTATTTTTGCTGCTGTTATGACTAGGATTATTTTCTTAATTTCATATTTTCTTTGTTCACTGATAGTGTACCAAAATACAATTGATTTCTGTACATTGATCTAGTATCTTACAACTTTGCTAAACTGACTTTTCAGTTCTAGTTGCATTCTTGTAGATTTCAAATACTTTTCTAAATAGATGATAATGTCATCTGCAAATATAGTTTTTAATTACTTATTTTCAATATGGATACCTTTTACTTCTTTTTATTACCAAACTGTACTGATTATATTCTCTAATACAGTATTGAGTAGAAGTTTAAAGAGCAGGTATCCCTATCTTGTTCCTGACCTTAGGAGGATAGCATTCAGACCCAAATACATATTAGCACTCTCACACATGTGTGTTTTACCTAAGTTAGTGGTTATCAAATGCAGGTGATTTCTTCCCCTCTTATGGGGGAGATTTGGTAATATCTGGGACATTGTTGGTTGTTAAAACTGAAGAAGTACTAGCATCTACTGGGTAAAGGCCAGGGGTACTGAAAAACCTCTTATAAGGCACTAAATAGAATCCCCAGAAAACATAAATTATGTAGCCCAAAATATCAATAATGCCTAGATAGAGAAACTTGATGTAATTTATATCCTTTATGTTGAGATAAGTAAGTTATTACTTGTGATTATATTATGGCTAGCAATGTTCAAAATGACCTACGGTTGCTGTCATAATTTACAGTTTCTGTCCAGTTTGAAACACTGATTCTCGGTTTGTATCAGTAGACATACTCATATCCAAAATTAACAAAGTTTTAGTCACTTCAATTTTGTCCCCTTAATTCTTATGGCTCAAATGCTTACCTTCAACTTAAAAAACAATTAGAAATAGAGAGAGATGAGGAATACTATTCAAATAAATTATAATTTTTTTACAAAGCAATTTTGATAATTTAATAACAAATTGTCAGAAAAGTAAGAGAGATAAAGGAAATATAGTTTTATTATATAAATAATATATTTATAATACACTTTGATTTATAAGTAATTCAAAATCATGAATGATATCCAACTGTTCCTGCAGTTGCTATGTAGCTAGCCATTAATTATTTCCTACTATCAGAGCAGTTGATAATAAATCACTTGGCCAGTCTTCCATATCCAAGTTCAAAACCACCATCAGCTGGAGTTAATGATGCAATATGTAGGATTCTTTTTACCTACTAGACTGTGGCTTCCATAAACAAAATACACCATATTGATTGCCATTGTATAATCTGTACCTAGAAAATTGCCTGCTGCATAGTGGTTGCATAATAAATATTTGTTAATTGGGCGAATTTATCAATATACTAGTGACTTTCAATTCGTGTTATAAGAACTTCTAAATGTCCAAAAGTAGGATTTGAGTGCCTTTTGCTTTAAGCATGCTGGATTGATTGATAGGCGATGGGCCTGATAGTTACTTTCCATTGGCACCAGTTGTTTTTTACTTTAGCATATCATCATAACACATGTGAAAAATTTCTTAAGATTTGGTAGCTAACACACATAAACTACTGTAAAATAGAAAAATTAATTGCAAACACATCATATTCCATATTGTTACCTAATTTTCAGCCTAATTCTTGTCCTTTTGGCAACAACAGATATAGGTACACTTTATCACAAGCTTCATGCTGGTAAAAATGCATCTAAGAAGAGGCGGCATATTATTCACTACTATATCAATATAAAAGCAAAATTTAAAAATAGTTTCAAAAACTTATACACAATTATTCTCTAGTTTGCTAATGTCACAATCAACTGAACAAAAATACAATATAGAATAAAGATAAGCTTAGATACATGCTTTAGTAGATTAGTGATGACCTTGCTTCTAAGAAGATGTGTTAGTCTGTTTGTGCTGCTATGACAGAATACCACAGACCAGGCACTTTATAATGAACATAAATTTATTTGCTAACAGCTGTGGAAGCTGGAGAGTCCAATATCAAGCTACTGGCATCTGGTGTGAGAGTCTTCTTGGTGTAGAATTACACAGTGGAAGGCAGAAGGGCAAAGATGCCAATACTATGTTAGACTTCCCAGTCACCAGAACTGTGAGCCAATAAATTTCTGTTTATTATAAGTTGCCAAGTGTGTGGTATTCTTTCATAACAGCACAAACAAACTGACACATTTTCTACTGACTTTTGTGGCCTAATCAATTCTTAAGGATTCTACCTCTTAATACTGTTATAATGGCAATTAAATTTTAACATAAGTTTTTAGAAAACTGCATTCAAACTATAGAAGAAAATAAAGTGTCAAATGAGAGATTTCACTCATTTTACTATGTTTTAAACTAGATGACACATATATTTGTAATTTACTTTATAATTACAATGTATATCAATAAGGTATATTTAGCTTGTTTATAAAACTTGTTAATAAAATATATATAAATTTTAAAATACACGTGTAAAAGTTCTATGTCCTGTGTTGTATATGAAGAAAATTCTGCACAAAAAAGTTACATTTTCAATATGATTTAGCTAATGCTAGTGACTGCTGATTTACACTTATTATTAGTGTAGTGGAAACTAAGTAGAATACATTTAATGTTTTATCAGCCATAACTAATAAATGGGTATCTTTTCTTTTCAAGCATCATATTTGTCATACCTGATATAGCATAATACGTTCAGTATTTGGATCAAAGACAAAATACAAAAGCTAATCTTAAATGGACCAAATCAAACAAATATTTAATCAAACATAAAATGCAATACAAATTATTTTATCTAAGGAGATTTTGTTTCTGGCCAGCAAATATATTTTAAGTCAGGATGAATAAGTCATTTCTCTCTAAAACAACTAATAACATTTTAGTTTGTTTTTAAAAGTTATAAAACAAATACTCTAGTTACCAAGTTACAGTTCTGCATATCTAAAATTCATTGAAAATCTCTCAAGGCTATAATTTAAATCTGACAGCCATCAGTGTTTGCATTCTTCTTTATTTTGGTTAAAGTTATGTTTTGGCTGTAACTTTTCTGATTGCTTTGGCAGTTCTTATTTTAAATCAACATTGGCTTTGTTAGACACTCATATTTATAGATAGTAGGTGATTAAACTATATTATATCTACTTGGAAAGGATGGTCTTCCTTATTAAATAGCATAACATGGAGAAATTTTTATTTTTCTCTGTCTAAATAATATTTAGTTCTGTGTCTGTTAACTTCACAAAGCATGAAGCCTCATTAATCACACTGTGTGTTTTACTTCAGTAGTGACAAAGACATAGTAACTATTTTACATTTGTTAAATTCACAATCATATGAGCAATTGGAGAATAACACTCAAATACATATGACATTAAACAATTCATCCTGTTTACTAGAGGTGTAATAGTCTCACAAGTATTGTTCAGAAATAAAAATATGCCAAGAAAATAAGTTAAATAAGAATAAGGAATTTAACATCATACAGAACAACTTTTATTACATGAGAAAATGTTCAGAGAAATATGAGATTGTATAATTAAAGCAACACTAGAGATAAGATAAACTAAAATGCATAAACTTTAGGGATATGCCCCACTTCCAGCAAGATGGCAATGGGACAAGTTGAACAGTGAGAGTCTCCACAGGAACAAGTGTCCACAAAGAATCTCGCTTTCTCCCAGGTGGCTGCTGCTGCTGCCACTGCCAGCCCACTCCACGGCTAGCTGTGCTGGCCCATGGCTGGAAGCCCCTGGCCTCACACACCGCTTTGCTGCCAACACCACTGCTGCCACCACCACCACGCAGAGTGGTGCTCAGCTCCCAGACCCATGGAGTTCCAGGCTCCCTCACCAGCTGCACTGCCCCACCCTACCCTGAGCCACTCCATGACATGCCAATCTGTAGCACCCAGCTGTCTAGCACTCTGCCTCCTCAGGCTCAGACCCTGGCCATAGCAGGACCAGAGATTGGTTGGAGCCCCGAGTCTGATCGGATGAGGCAGAGACCTGCATAGCTCCACCCAGCTCTGTTCAGCCTCCAATGTGGGACCTAAGGTTATTGCATCAAACTGGTAGAGACAGAAGCCCCTGCCCCATGCTAGATCAGACACAGAGAGGTCAGAGCTGAGTGACAAACTTGACAGGTAGTAACCAGCTGAGTCCAGATCTGATCCACCCTCCTTCCACAGCAGGCCTGGCTATCTGCTGTGAGCAACCCTACCAGCTAGAGATCAGAGCTGAAAGGACATTGGACTCACAGAAACAATCTCAGAGCGAGTTTGGTTCCCTGTATTTTTTAAAAATTTTGTTCTTTGTCTGCTTGTTTTGCTCATTTTTGTTTGTTTTTTCCTGTCTCTCTTCTTTCTGTTTTTTGATAATGTTTTTGTACTTGCTCTCTTTCTGTTATTTTACTGATTTTTTTTTCTTTAGACTTCCTGTTTGTGTAGGGGACTAGTACATAATAGGGAGGTTGGTTGGCTTGTGTGTTTCAATGATTGTCTGGATGTTCTAGTATATTTTACTCTTTTCTGTCTCTGTATCTGTTTTCATTTATTAGTCAGTATATTTATATGTTTTTCCTCTTACTCTTCTCTCTCTCCACCTTCCTCTCCCCCCTTCCTTATTCCATTCTGATCTTTCTGACTTCATTTTGACTTCAGGGAGCAAACTTATACCCCCACTGCATAGAAAGATTGCAAGGCAGTGGGAAGTGGGTTCCAGGGTATCAAAACACCTGTCAGTGAATACTGGGATCTGAAGATAAATTTTGAATCACAGTTCTCCTCTCAATTAAATCTCAAAAGTGAAAAAAGTATAGCCCCCAACCCACATTCCAGCTTCAGAAATAAACAAAGCTAGAGGATCCACATAAGATAGAACAGGAGATTGAGCAAACAGAAGTAAAAACAATTCCACCATCCCTGAAAAACAGAATTAAAGAAGAGGGAAAAAGTGGGGGAAGACTGGGCAAGAAAGTCTACACAAATGAAGAAAAACCAAAAGAAGAATATGGGTCTCACACAGACCCCTGGGAGGTCAGACACTGAGAAAACAGTCTTTGGAATGCAAGCAATGAAGAGACCCGGAATGACAGGTCACATTCTACAAACCCAGACATCAAGACATTAATAGAGATAATAAAAATAATTGAAGAGAGACAAGGGGAAAACAGGAAGGAGTTGATAACTGAGATAACAGCAATAAGAATACTGTGAGTGAAGTAAATAACAAACTAAGGAGCATGGAAAGCTGAATTAGCCAAGCAGAAGAAAGAATCTCAGAGCTTGAGGACCAAAATATAGAACTAACTCAAACTGTCAAAAACATAGAAAAGAAGCTTTAAAAGACAGAACAAATTACTTTACGAGATGAGTGATTCCTTCAAGAGGCTGAATCTAAGAGTATTTAAACTTCCTGAGGCAGAAAGAGAGATAGAGACCATCCTGAAAAAACATTCCGTGAAATTATTCAAGAAAATTTCCCTCATCTCATCAGTGATGTGAAAATTCAAACACAAGAGATTCAGAGAACCCCTGCAAGACAACAAATGAGAAGACCAACACCAAGACACATAATAATTCACCTAAACAAGGTAACTATAAAAGAAAAAAATCCTAAAGGCAGCCAGAAAAAAAGGTCAGACTAACTACTGAGGAAGACCAATTAGAATAACAGCAGATTTATTTTACAGAAAAACTTTGGGCTAGGAGAGCTTGGAGCCCAATCTTCAAAGTTCCCAAAGATAAACAATTCCAACTAAGAATAACATACCCAGCTAAGCCAAGATTCATCAGTAAGGGAGAATTATATTTTTCCAAGACATCCAATATCAACGAACTTATGTTGCCTCCAGACCTCCTCTGCAAGAAATACTTAAGAAAGTATTAAACACAGAAGAAAGGGGAAAAAGAACAAGGTTCTTCATCAGACTTTAGGAAAAAGAATGAAAACACACATGAACCAGCCCAAAAATCAAAAGAAAGATGATACACAAATAGGAATAATAGCAACTCTATAAGAACCTCATGGCAGGGATAAACTCTCACATTTCAATAATTAGCCTGAATGTGAATGGACTAAATGCACCTCTGAAAAGGCATGGAATGGCAAAATGGATAAAATATCATCAGGCAACAGTATATTGTCTCCAAGAGACTCATCTCACCAGAAAGGACACTCACAGACTCAAAATAAGAGGGAAGAAAGCAAAATTTCAGGTGAACATAACACAAAATAAAGCAGGAGTTGTGATATCAACATCAGACAAAATACCCTTTAGCTATCAAAAATTTAAAAAGATACAGATCACTATATAACGATAAAAGGTTCAATCCATCAACAAGAAATATCCATCCTAAATTATATGCACCCAACATAGGAGCACCAACTTTCATAAAGAAGTTTCTAGACAAACTTAAAAAAGACGTTGACTCTAACATTATAATAACTAGAGACTTCAAATCCCCAATCACAACCCTGGACAGATCATCAAGACAAAAAATCAGCAAGAAGACCAAGAACCTCAGTGTGACTCTTGACCAAATGGGCTTAATTGACAAGTACAGAACACTCAACCCAACAACCATAGAATATACATTCTACTCATCACCACATGGAATATACTCTAAGATACACCACATCACTGGCCATAAATCAAGCATAAACAAATTTCATAAGACTGAAATTTTGCAATGCACCTACACAGACCACAGTGGAATAAAAATAAATATCAACAACAACAATGTTCCCCCAAAACCCACAAAGACATGGACACAAAGAAGCATGATGCTAAGTAACTCCTAGGTCAACATGGAAGTCAAAATAGAAATTACAAGATACCTGGAAACAAATGAAAACGAAGAAACATCTTATCAAAGTCTCTGGATGCCTTGAAAGCAGTTGTAAGAGGGGAATTCATATCTCTACAAATGCACGTGATAAATATGGAAAGATCACAAGTTACCAGCTTAACAATTCACCTAAGGAAGCTGGAAAAGCAAGAAAATCAAAACCCTTACTTCACCAGAAGAATCCAGTTCACCAAAATAAATGCCCAAATCCGGGGCATAGAAGACAAAAAGATAATACAAAAAAAATCATTGAAACAAAAAGCTGGTTCTTTGAAAGGATAAACAAGATTGACCATCCCCTAGCTAGACTGACCAAGAAAAAGAAAGAAAAATCCCAAATAAATACAATCAGAAACACCAAAGTTAAATCACATGTGACTCTGAAGAAATACAAAAGATTATCAGACACTACTGTGTACCCTTGTATGGAAACAAACTTGAAAACCAAAAGGAAATGGAGGACTTTCTGATATCACACAACCTGCCTAGTTTGAAACAAGAAGAAATTGAAACCCTAAACAGACCAATCCCAATCCAGGAAATTGATTATGTTGTAAGAAAACTACCTACAAAAAAGAGGCCTGGACCAGATGACTTTCCAGCATAATTCTGCAAATAAATAAATAAATAAATAAATAAATAAATTTAAAAAAATAAGGAAGAATTGACACCAACCTATTGAAAGTATTACAGGCGTTTGAGAAAGATGGAACTATCCTCAAATTGTCTTATGAAGCTAACATCACATTGATACCCAAGCCAGGTAAAGATACAACAAAGAAAGAGAACTACAGGTCAATGTCCTTGATGAACATAGATGTTAAAATTCTGAATAAAATTCTTGATAAAAGCCCTTGAACATTTAGGCATATATGGAGCCTCAAAATAGTAAGAGTCATCTACGAGAAACCTACAACCAGCATACTGCTAATCAGAAAGAAATTGGAACAATTTCCCCTGATTTGGAAGTCCTAGCTAGAGCAATCAGAGAAGAGAAGGTGATCAGGGGAATCTAACTAGGAAAAGAGGAAGTCAAGTTATCTCTCTTTGCAGACCACATGATTCTATACCTTGAAAACACAAGAGAATCTGTCAAAAACCTCCTTGCACTGATAAAGGTCTTTGGCAATGTTTCAGGGTATAAAATGTATGTTCAAAAGACAATCTCATTTCTATAGACTCATAATAAAAAAAAAAAAACAGAAACCCAAAGGAAAAGCACAATTCCATTCAAAATAACCACAAAAAAATGAAATACCTTGGCATCTTCCTAACCAGAGACATGAAAGACCTTTACAATGAAAAATACAAAGCATGGTTCAATGAAGTTAAAGATGATACAAACAAGTGGAAAAATATTCCATGCTCATGGATTAGAAGAGTCAACATTGTTAAGATGTCCATTCTACCTAAGGCAATCTACAGATTTAACTCAATACCCATCAAATTACCAGCAATATTCTTTTCAGACCTAGAAACAGTGAAACAGGAATTCATAAGGAATCATGAATGACCAAGAATAACCCAAACAATCCTCAAAAACAAAACAAAACAAAACAAAAAACCAAAAATAAAGCTGCAGATATCACACTCCCAGAGTTTAAACTTTATTATAAAGCTACAAAACAGCCTGGTATTGGTATAAGAACAGGCATATAGACCAATGGAATAGAATTGAGATTCCAGAAGCAAACACCTCAATTTCTCAACCAACTAATCTTTGACAAAGCCTCTACCACCAACCACTAGGGAGACAAAAACCTATTCAGTAAACGGTGCTGGGAAAACTGACTGACCACATGCAGAATATTGAAACAGGACCCCTGTCTATCCCCATAAACAAAAATCAACTCTGATTGATCAGAGATGTAAATGTAAAACTTCAAACCATAAGAACCTAGAAAATGCCAAAAACACTCTTATGCAAATTGGAACTGGCAACCGATTCCTGATCAAAACCCCAAGTGCTCATGCCATAAGTGATAAAATGGATAAGTGGGACCTCATCAAACTGACAAGCTTCTGCAAAGCCAAAGAAACCATCAAGAAAGCATGAAGAAAGCCCACAGACTGGGAAAAAACATTTGTCAACTCCATGTCTGACAAAGGCCTAACATCTAGGATCCACAAGGAACTTAAATGTGCTAAAAAGAAAAAAAACAAACAGCCCCATTACAAAGTGAACAAAAGATCTGAATAGACGGTTCTCAAAAGAAGACATATGATGAGCCAACAGATACATGAAAAAATGTTCAGCCTCACTAGTCATCAAGGAGATGCAAACTAAAACTACACCGAGATACCACCTAACTCCAGTAAGAATGGCCATCATCAATAACTCAAAAACTAACAGATGCTGGAGAGGATGTGGGGAAAAGGGAATACTACTACACTGATGGTGTGAATGTAAACTAGTACAGCCTCTGTGGAAAACAGTGTGGCAATTCCTAAAAGTTCTAAAAATTGACCTTACATATGACCCCGCTATCCCCCTACTGGAAACAACTCATATCACCCTATAAAAGAGATAACTGCACATGTATATTTATCACCGCATTGTTCACCATAGCAAGAATTTGGAGCCAACCGTGTTGCCCATCAAAAGAGGAATGGATAAAAAAATGTGGTACATAGACACAATGGACTATTGTGCAGGCATAAAGAAGAACAAAATCATGAACTTCACAGCAACCTGGATTGACTTAGAGTCTATAATACTGAGTGATTTTTCACAGAAACAAAGAACTGAGTATCACATGTTCTCTACTCATAATTGGGACCTTGAACTACTATCATAATATTACAAGAAAAATATTGACAGTAGTGGGAACCTACAGGGGAGTGGAGGTGGGGAGGTGGAATTGACAGTAGTGGAAATGTGCTTGGGGAAGGGGGCACACCTCATCAACAAGGGTTCCTGCACAATGAATATTTGTATGCCTAACCCTGAATTGTACCCCACAATTTTAAAATAAAAAAATTAAATGTTTATATATAAATACATTTAAATTTTATTTAAAAAAATATATATACACCCTCCAAAAAACTTTAGGGTTAAAACAAAAAAGAGTAATGTTGAATGATTTGACATCTATTTGTACTGAGTAGCATTAAATACATAATTGAGGAAAATAAAAATTCTAGTTTAGAATTGGGAAACATAAAATAATGAGGAAAAATAATATCTGAATATTATTATTCATATTCCCTCATAGAATTTTATTTCTTAGACTTTAAGCCTCCATGGCTTTACACGAATTGTTCTCTATACCTGAAATTTTATTTCCTTTTCCCAATCTAGTTTTATTTACTTGGTAAATTACTCATTTTCCAAAACCTAGGTCAAATATCACCTCTTCTTGGAAACCTCACTGATTTACTATGCCCTTGCCCATGCAGTTAGATATTTCATTCATTCATTCATTTAGTAATTATTTATTAAATGATTATTAAGAGCCAGGTCCTAAAGCAGGAGCTAGGAATAAACTAATACTGATGCTGTTATAAAGCTTACAACTTAGCTAGAGGATAAAAATAAATAAGTAAATGAGTAAGATAATCAGAGTTAAAATTGATATACATATAATGTAGCTAGATGATGTGACAGAGTAGAGGTGTCAGGGTAATGATTTTAGATAGCAGGATTAGGAGACATCTCTAAGGAAGTGAAATATGAATAGCATCTTGTGTGATACAAGGGAAAGAGTAATTAGAAGTTCAAGGAAAATAAAATTTCCAACAGAAAAAAGAAAGCACAATGGCTAGAGGAGCTTGGAGTTTTCAAAAAACAGAAAGAAACCAGTGTACCTTTTCACAGTGGCTTTTTAATTTTTGTTTTCATTTTTGTTTGCCATACTAAGTAGTGTTGACATGTCTTTTCATGTTTCATTGTTTTAAGTCTGGCACTGTCTGACTTAAAACATAGTAGGATCAGCCGGGCTCGGTGGCTCAGCCTGTAATCCCGTGCTTTGGGAGGCTGAGGTGAGTGGATTGCCTGAGCCCGCGGGTTCGAGACCCGCCTGGGCAACTTGGCGAGACCTCA